>PVKM010006689.1:0-43512 GCA_004027735.1 Carollia perspicillata
TGGGATTCTATGTACAGTTAGGAAGACACTGTTCATATAACGAATTGTTCCAATTCAAATTCTGCTGGTTGCAAGTTAGTAATCCATAAGAACTCATTCAAGGAAAGAGGATTTAATATCGGGCAAAGATAGGTGTCCATTGGAAATCCAAAGCCATAAAACAAAGAACGACCTACAGGAACTGCAAGTGAACAGCAGAAAGCATTCCCGCTGAGATTGTTCTGTCTCGTGCTTTCTCCTTCTTGTTCCCTCTGCTCTTTACAAACTGCCTTCCTCTGCTTATTTATTTGTGCCTATTCCATAAGGGGTGTCTCAACTCTCAAGTCTAGGTGACCTTCCAGCTTAGCCATCCAAAGCTTAGTGTATTGGTTTCCAATTCTAACTTCCCTGGAATGAAATTGAATAAACTTCAGCTCATTTCCTCTTGAGTAGAGTCCTGCGTACAAGGCGTTTTCCATGGGGCTTGTCATAGACTACCTAGGTCACTTGTCCATTTCTGACCCAAGCCGCTAAGGCTGATAAGCATCATGACACATGGTACAGCCATAGCTTTTGCCCCTCAATAGTTGGGGAAAATAAGGCATAGAAAGCAATCACTAAGTTTCTGTAGATATGTGAGGACTTCACCTTGTTAATTCCACATCATTTAAATAAAGATAAAATGAGATAAAGTTTTTTGAATAATTTTCTGTAAACTGTGAAGGTCTTCTAAAAGGTAGTGATTTTTTTTTGCCCACTGTCAGACTCCTCTAAATAACAATATACACAAGAAAATGCATTAAGCTACACAAAAGTCTAGGGAATCATGTAGAGAGAAAATTATTGCAATTATTTACCAGCCATCTCTCCTAACACAAGCCCTCTTGATGATCCTGAATACAGGTGGTTAAAGTGATAATGAACTCTCCAAATTCTAGTTAAAACTAATTTTCAACTGTACATTATTATCCTTTCAAAACTCTGTACCATCATTTGGGCCAACACAATAAGCAGAGGAATATTTAAAATGTGGTACGAAGTCGATGTCATTACAAAGATACAGGTACTTTTTCTCTTGTTGATAGAGCCTATCACTCACAACAAGTAGATGGTGATAGTTATTATTTTGTTGAGGCAAGCAGTTTTAGGGATTGAATTACCTGTTCACTCTGAGACATCACCAGAACACATCCTTTACAAGAACATTTCAAAGATTTGTTTTTAATGATCTCACCAAAGCAAAGAAACTGGGAGCTCAGTCGATGCAATCCAGAGCTGCCTAAGTGTTCAGGGGTTCTACTTAGAAAACTGAAGTGGGCACCAGACATAGTTTCATAGGTGCTTTTCCTTTTTTTGTTTATTTGCTTGTTCGTTTGTGTGACATTCTAAAGATTCCAGTATGATCCAATAAAAGAAACGCTGTACGAGAACACTGGGTCTAGAACCCCATGGCCTCTTATCTGAGACCTTGATTAAATGACTGTCAGTTTTTTCAATGTATCTCCTAGGAATACAGAGTATTCCTTTTACTAGGGTCAAGGAATTTTGGCTGAGGTCCAGAAGCTGAGACGCAAAGGAGATGACATGCTCCTACACAGTAAAAAATGAAGCCCAACCATGCATATAGAATTTGCTAAGAAGTGATTTTTAGAAAGCATCGTTCATAACTTCTTTAAGTGTACATACGAGGATACACAAGAGAAACAAAGAATTCTTTCAAAAAAGAGGATGCGCTTCTGGCACCTCAAGCCCACTGCTGGTAGAAGACGTGCTTTCAAAAGGAAGGTTAATCCTTTACCCCTCCTGGAAGTTGTGGAGTCAGGGTCCAATGCCACTAAGAAATCCATGTGAGATGTAGGGAGATGTTAGTCCAACGGGCAGATCCCCTCCAAGTCTCCCGGGTGCCATCTCCCCTGACCAGGCAATACTGCAATTCCCTGTCTGCAGTCCCTCTCTCCCGCCCCTGCTTCAGGTTTCTCCGTAGCATCAATCATCATATAACTCATATAATTGATTTGTTCTGTAGTTCATCCTCTCACTACTCTAGAATGTAAATTCCGTGCAGAGCATTGGTACGTCCATTGCCGTATTCTGAGTACCTTGAACAGTGCCTGGCCAGGGGTAGGACTCAGTAAATCCTTGAGGCAAATTAAACTGTGAGGACTCATGAGAGTCCTTTGGAGTTTGGGTGATGCAGGGTGCCTAAGTCTCTCAAGGGGACAAGCTGGCTGAAGAGGCCCTGAGAATGGGGACTAAGGTGAGTTGTAAGGGGCCAATCAGCATGTGGACCATGTGTTGCTGAGGTGGTCACAGAAGGGGACCCACCAAGAGGACAGCCTATGGGGGGAGCACGTGGTCAGAGCAAGGCCCAAGGAGGGGTAGTCAGCGACCGGGAAGAAGGGGCAGCCAGTCCCCAGAATACAAAGTGGTGCCACACAGAGGACTTGCCCAGTTAGCACCTGTCACAATCGGTGAGCTCCGAAGACACATGAAAATAGCACAGTCCAGTAATCCCTCCCTTGCCTCTCCCCCTCCTCATCTTGCTCCAACCCTGGAGGAGAGGGAACGAGTTGGTGACCCAGAAGCAGGGGTGGAAGAGAAGGCGGGACACAGCGAGGACTCTGAGCTCACCACTGCTTCCCCCTGTAGGTGTCCACACTTGAGTCCACCTCAAGGTCAGCGTGGGACTTTTAAATCTGTTGAGAGAGTAATAGTTTGATATTAGAAAACACTGGACTTGTAAAAAAGCCTCTAACAAATGAAACCCATTCTATGTGAAAATAACAAGAGACAATGGGGAATTCGCTTGAAATTTTATTGAGGTTTAATTCTAAAGGGCAGGTTTAAAGGGCAATGATAAGAGAAAAACATTTTGTTCTTATTTGCACCGTATTGAGTCAGCACTTCCAAAAAGCCTAGCATGTGATAAGTAAGTGGTGTCAGTGTGTAAATTACCCAGCACACTGCCAGGTACATAGTAGACCCTCAATACCTGCCTGTAGTCGGTGCTAATGTTCCACATAAACTTCTAAAAACATCCCCAACTGGGCTGCCAGACTCTGCCTCATTTCCCTATTCAGTTAGCTTATTTTTATATTTACCTGTGTCTTCCTCAGAAGTTTCTCTGGCATCTCCATTCATCCAAAGTAGAAACGATAGATTTATCTTCCTTCATACTCTCATGATTCCTAGTGATTATAATGATGGTTTTCAAGACAGCCAAAATTATTGAGAACATATGAAAATACCAGGCACCGTTCTAAGCACTTTGCATACATTATTTCATTTAATCCTCTCCACAACCCTAAGAGGTGGTTATAAACTAAAAATGAGGCTTTTAGAGGTGATGGATCTTGCCTGAAATCGCGCAGCTGGTATTAGTTGTGCTGTTTGTACACAGAACAAGCAGCATGGGAACCTAGCTGGGCCTGCCCCGTCCCCTGAGGTGAGTCACACATGCTGTTGGAACACACATTTACCCTCTGCACACCTTGCTCAAAGATTCTTTTTCATTGTGAAATCGGGACGGGTAACACAGTTCCTTTCACTGTGTTTCTTGCATGTAAAGTATATTTTGTAATTGCATCACATGTCTGCAAGATGAAAACCAGCTTTCTTGGTTCAGCAGGTGAAATCAATGCTTCAGATAAAAAGCCTTGAGCCCCAGTTATTGAATGCAGTCGTCCAAACAGAAACTCTGGTTGTCCAGGCAAAAATATGAGCAAGAACGCCTTTGTCTGTTTCTAATTAAGCATATCTCCAGATCCTCTGCTTGATTCATCCCTCCTGCATGGGTGCTTATGTAACGAATCAGCAGGCAGGACCCAGTTGCTTCGGCTTTGTATTTAAACTTTCCATGGTCCTATGTTTCCAGAGGCAGACTGGAGCTTTGGGGCTGACGACCACCAGGGTGCTAACTCCTAGAGGTGAGCAGATCCCACGGTTGAATTGTTGGTGATGCAGTACTTGGTGAGCTCTACAGTACACCTCGGCTATTATGTTGCACGTATCCCTCCTACTACATCCTCACTGCTGCACCTTCCCAATTAGTGCCGTCTGACTTGATGAGGTGCTACCCAAAGGCATGTATTCTCCCAGAAAATGAAAAAGTACTTCTGGAGAAATATTTGCATGGCTCTAACTAGGGTGGTAGCATTTTCCTGCTTAGCATGCCCCATTCTGCCTCGCTGATAGAAGGCCTTCCGTATGACTTGGCCAGTTCTGGGTATGTGGAATTTTATTAGCTCTTCATTTGTGAGCGATTTCCTGGAACACAGGTGCACCGATACTTCTAATGGGCACATCCTTGGGGTGAATAGGAATAACAATTCAGAGTGTTACTTGCTTATTATTTATAGACCTGTTCGTGTTGTTAGGAGATACTGGACTTCGGTCTGATTTGAAACTGCCGCTGTATGGAACTCATATCTTGGCAAATCCTCCCTTTGGCTCAGGTCGTAGAGACTTCAGTTGCTTTCACAAACTTCTGCTCATCCTTTCCTGCCTGAAATCAGGGTACTCAGAAGGTGGCAGCTGAGACCTAGCAATACATATCCATAGTTTTGGCTGCAAAACGAATAAGGTACCCTTTGCCTCCTCTTGGCTTTTGTATAGACTGCCATGGGAATTAGGAAGAAGAAACAGCTGATTCTCTGGAAATGACTCCTGCCATGTTTTCTACCCCCATGTAACTGTGCTCAGAACACAAGTACATATTGGGGAAAACACACGAGGACTTGGTCTCTGGATTTCAGCAAGCACCACATCCTCATCCCTTTGAAATTTTTTTTCAAATCTAGCTGTTCTGAAAATTTCAAAGTGGTGTATGTTTAATTAATTCATATTGCCTTTCTGGCATCATTTTTAATGCATTCATGAGATTTACTCTGTTAGCTACTCTTGGTTAAGAATGTCAGGGGCAGACTCCAGGCATGCTGGAAGGCCATGCTGGAGTTGGCCAATAATGACAGCTTCTCTTTGCTGAGCTTCCTACTCCATCAGGCACAGAGCTAAGCCCTTAAGTGCATTACATCTGTTCCTGACCACAGTCAGGCCAGCTACGAATGACCATCCACAGCTCACTGAGGAAGACACTGTGACCCAAGCTGAGCAAACTGCTTCAGCAAAGGCATCCCCTGGTGGCCTGGCAGAGCTAGGATTCCAACCCACATTTTTCCCTCTGCCTCTCACGGTAGGGTTATCACCTGGGGTTATTAACTCCCAGGAAGGTTTACAAATCTCTGAGCCTCTTTTTTCAGCCTAACAAATGGGAAAATAGTGCCCGTGCTATTCATTTTCCTGGGACAACATAGAAAACAATTAAAATAATATATGAGAAACTGCTTTGCGAGCTCTATGGTATATTAGATTTGAGAAGCATTACTATAAAGGAAGCATAAGAGGCCCAGGCAGGGTAGATTTCAGAATCTTTATGACTGCCCAAAACAGGTAGACCAACAGGGTAACTAAACATTGTTTTCGTCCACATAGAGTCTTGCCTGCGTCCTGGATTAAAGTAAAACTTTTCTTGCCTCTGTGGCATGCAAAGGATAGGGATTAAAAATTTTAGGGTTAATGTTGCCAGTTGTGTTGGTGACTTCCTTTTTTCTTTTTTTAAATTAAAAAAGAAAACATCAAATTTAACTTAAATGGAAAACATCAGAAATTATCTGAAAACAATCAATGTTGCAAACCATCTCCTAAAAAAGAGGACTGCATCTTGGTGATCACATTTGTTGGAAGAGCTGCAGAAAAATAAAAATATCATTTAGCTTAAGAATTTATGAGTTATGTGTTATGAGTTATGAAATTGATGAGTTATGAAATTCTTCTACTCATTTCAGGAGTGGAAAAATCCTTGGTCATTTCTTTAATTTTTTTATTGTTGTTCAAGTGTAGTTGTCTCCATTTTTACCCCATCCCTCCCCTACCTCCCGTTTACCCATCCCTGACTGCCACCCTCGACCAGACCCCCTTTGGCTTTGTCCATGTGTCCTTTATACATGTTCCTTGATGACCCTTCCCCTTCTTTCCCCGTCATCCCCTCTGGTCACTGTCAGTTTGTTCTTCATGTCAATGCCTCTGCTTCTATTTTGCTTGCTTGTTTGTTTTGTGGATTGGGTTCCACTTACAGGTGAGATCATATGGTATTTGTCTTTCACCCCCTGGCTTACTTCACTTAGCATAATGCTCTCCAGTTCCATCCATGCCGTCTCGAATGGTATTAGCTCCTCCTTTCTTTCTGCTGCAGAGTATTCCATTGTGTAAATATACTTTGGTCATTTCTTAACATCAAAATGTATGCAGGTTTCTTTTTTGAATATCTTCAAAAGATGCAATCACATAGAGTGTCTTAATTTCCATACAGGATTAAGTATTCCTTTTAGCCAACCCTCAATGGAAGGGCAACTAGTACAGTACCATCTCCCTGGACCAAGAGCTTTGAGATACTCTGTTTGTTGATTATATAGCTCTTCATATGTTTCTCTATCAACTTCTGTAGTAGTCACAGTTTCTTCCACATTTCCCAATATCATAATTAAGTGTTGATCATAAACATGTAATTAAGCTCAAAGCTCTCTGGAATTTCTCGTTTTCACACAAATGTACTCATCCAGGCTGGGCCTGATAAGATCCAGAGTGTCTTCTCTGATGTTGGTCGTTTGTTGCTGGTCCATGTCCTGCACCGTGTTTCAAATCCCATGTTGCTGATCTACTGACTGATTCTCTCCAGGTGTCTTTCTTTCCACATACACAAACGAGAGTCCTTAATATTTCATTTGTGCAAATGGACCAATTTCTCCCTGAATTTTTATAACAAAAGGGAAAATTTTATTAAAAGCACTATCCACATGCACACCATAGGTTAGGAACATTTTAACACGTGTGCACACACACACGCACAGAGGCCCCATCTACCACACCACCACTACCAAACATAGTCATAAGCTACTGGTGATTTTCAGACTATTATCATTCAGAGGAGTAGTTACTGCCCATCCTCCCACTCCATTAGAATCCATAGAACATGAGCAGTCCACATGATTTCCTGCTTAACTCTGTCACTTCTCTAAGCACATTTCTTTTTAACACATTCACCAGGACACTGAGCAGAGCTCTGGATATTTCTTTGGCCTTTGATTTGCACATGAAACTTTGCAGATTTTGAATTTTTGAAACAAAGGCTAATGCTGAGGGAAGGATTAAGGAGGAGGAACTGGGCTTTACACAGACACTCCTTGTTGGATTTCTGTATCAGTTTCCTGCTACTTGTAACCCCTCAGACTTGCAACTGGTGACAATAAATACCTAGTGTAAGCATGAGATGTGGTTGATCTGAGAATAGCTTATTCCCTGGGAGAAAATTGGATTCATTTCTGAACCTCTCCCTCCCTCTACCAGCCTATGTTGACCTTGTGGTATGGCCATGACATGGCTTATCAACAGAAAAAGAAACTCAACAAAGAAACAACATGCATAATGAAGAGGAAGGCACAGTTCTAATACAGAAGAAACTTTAGAGTAATAATATTGGAAAAAATATATGTCAATACATTGGAACATTATGATGAAATGGATAATTTCTGAAAGAAACTAATTACCAATGTAGTGAAGAGGAAAAAAAAACCTAATAGACCTATAAATATTAACAAAATATTAACCTCTAAATATTAACCTTTATATAGAGGGTGACTCTAAAGCTTATTTCTTGTATTTATATGCAGTGCTTTATTCAAAAAGCTTGGGCACAAAAAAAATAGCTCACATAGGGTGGCCCCTGTTTCCCAAGGATCATCAGATCTGATTCTAAGAATCAGAGCAGATGGCATACACGTCTGTCGTGAAAGTTGGGGCAGTTGGAATAGTCTCCACCTAAACCTGGACTGAATGTCCACACCAGTGATAACTGCAGCAGTGATGGCCATTATGATCATAGTAAATATCAGTTACTGAACACTTGTCCTGACTCAGGCAATTTGCATACAATGTTGTATTTCATTTCTTATGCACAGCAAGCTTAGGAAATAGGTAGTATTATCCCTATTTTACAGCTGAAAACTAATGCTAAAAGAGATTAAGAAATTTGCCCCAAGTCATCTTGCTAATGATTGATAGTTCTAGATCTGGGCCCTGGGCTAACCCCAACTTGGAGTTTGGAGCAAAGTGGTCTGAGGTACAGGCAATGTTCTCTTCAAGACACAGGAAGGCAGAGAAGAACACAGCACATAGAGGCTATGATTTGGGGCATCTGAAATGAGATGCATTTAATCAGTTTTTGTGACTGAGAAATTTTTCTATTAGTTTCACTGAGGATTGTTTAATATTGCTGTTACACCTGGAATGTAATTTCATTTAAATGAGATTACAGTGGCCTTTTGCACAGGGCACTGGGTAAAATTATGCTTTCTTTTTTCTCCTTCTATTGTCAATGGATACAGACTTTAAAGCTTTCCTCTAGGCTTTTGTCACCAGGCTTTTACAGTACCTCATCACCTGATTGCACATTCCCAACAGTCTGAAATGGCTCCCATCTGCTTTGAATAATGTTTAATTATTACTGTGTGTAACAGAAGCCCAGGGGCTGTAAACTATCCCATCACGGCTTTTCCAGGGCTTGACATCAAGCCCAACACATAGTAGGTATACAGTGAATGTGGAATGAATGCACGCAATGCCTGGCAAAATGCTGAGCTCAATAAACACCAGTCGACATGTTTTCTCATGCCTGAAAGAAACTGAAGTCCCAAACTCAAGAAGAGGCATGATTTTTTCACCCAGAGAGCTATCCATCTCTCTGTGTCCCCATCACTTCTTTTGATTTCTCTAAAAAGCCATCAATGAGAGCAAAGTATTGTGAGGGAAGGAGTGAGGAAACTGGCTGGAGAGGAGTCCTGACAGGAAATGAGGTTCCGTGTTGCCCAGGGCATGAAGGCAAAAGAGGGTGGAGAGAGTGTCATTGCTCCCAGCATATCGTAGCACACCTTTATGGTTTTGTGTCCCACTAGATTGTGAACTCCTTCAGGACGGGGGTTATGTGGCTGGTGTGACGCCTTGCCTAAGTAAATGTCTGTTCAAATGATGTAAGAACATCCACCCAGTGTTTTCTGAGCACCCACTCTAGGTGGGACTGCTCGCTCTGCCGTGGTCACTACCATCAAGGAGGTTATTACTTAGTAAGGAACTAATTGACCAGTGTGTATGGGAATTGATTGCAAGTATTGAAATATAGCAAAATTCAAACCAGGTGCTTTTAAACCAACAATGATAGGGAGTTTTGGCAGACAGGTCAGATAAGAACTGCAAGATGTCACGGCTCCTGAATTCTGGGATGGCCATTTACCATGCCAGTCTCCCCTTCATCTATCTGATTGTCCTCTTCCTTATTTCCTCCAGGGCACTGTGAAGCCTAATGAGTTGTTAAACATTTTGAGATTTTTGGAAAAAGGATTTCAGCATTTTTAAGTGCCTTTCTTTCATTCCAAGTGTATGACCAAATTGTAAATGAGCTTGCACAAGCAGCAAAATGAGATGCAAAAATAAAAGAGGGAAGGATGGAAGGCAGAAGAAACCAAGGGTTAGAAACCATTGCTTCAGCAGAAGGGCCACTTCTTTCAAAACCAAAACTGATGGTATCTTTTAAAACATACCTGAACCACCTCAACACTTACTAGTCATACCCTTCTCAATCTAGGGATGTTGCTCATGTCTGTTCCTGGTTACTAAGCAGTGTCAGCAAATGCCCAGAAAGATCACCCAGCTTTCTCTCGTCCCCTCCCTGCCTCCATTGTGTGAATGCAGCCCTCCCTCCTCTCATTGGTCGTGACCAATTCCCCTGACCGTATTACCTCTCACACTTCCCTTTCCACACCCTGGCTCCTAAGCACAAGGAGTCTCAACTACCCTGGTGGGACCCCTAACCTGTAGTTAAATGGCACCTTTGTTGTGTCCACTTTGTACAGTATGTCTCCTTCCAGGACCGTGACCTCCCATCCTGCAGAGTCTAGAGTGCACATTGTAGTGGCGTATTTGGGACCATTCCTGCTTCTATTTCTTGGTTTCTAGATTCTTGCGTTCTTCCCGTTGGAAACAATGCCGCGGAAGTCCTGACTTAATAAATGAACTGTGTCCTGGAGAATGCGCCCATCCTTTCAGAATCTTTCCTCTGAGCTGACATTTTAGTTGCACCTTCTAAAAGGCTGTCCCGCTGAGGGTGGCATGTAATGTGTCTAGTGGGTCCCACAGAAAGGAGGTTATTTCTGCATCTCTTTCCATGTAAAATGGGTGCTCGGGTCAGACGCTGTGTCCTGGATGGGCATGCTGGCTGAGGCTGTGCAGGCAGGAAAGGCAAGCCGATACCAGGAAGAGGTCTTTATCCCTGTGCTGGAGGAATCACTGACCCTTTCGTCTTCCATACAGGTTATGAGGGCCTCTCTATGGGTACAACTGAGGCCCTCTGATTCTCACATGATCTACTAATTGCTTGTCAATGTCTCCCCATCTCTCATTATCCTTCTTGAGGGAAGCAAGAGAATTTAGCACAACCCAGCTAACTCCTCTGTCTTGAAAGCATTGTTTTCTGAATATTCCAAATGCATGTACCACCACATCTGCCCCAGCATTCCTCTCCACCAGGTCATTCCAGGTACACTGTTTAGCAATCGCTCCATCTGTGTGCCAAGGTTCATCCATGTCCCACTTACCAGTCAGGGTGGCATCCTCTTGGCCTGCTGGGTGGAGGGTGAGCCAGTACCAAATCCCATTTCACTGCTTGTTTTCTTAGACCACTCTTGAGGCCACTGTTATTAGCATGGGTCCTGTGAGAAGTGGATGCCAAGATGTGGGGGTTTTCTTACAGGAAAGAGAGAGCCAGAAAGAACTGGGAGAGCCCTCAGACTACTGTTGAAAATAAATCCAGACGTAGATACGTTGAGACTTTATCCAAAGGGATCATGACAATAAGGAAAGAATAGTACTGGGAAGGAGGAAATCCTCCCCTCTATCCCTTTTGAGTTCCTATGGCTGGCCTATTAATAAAATTGGCACAAGACCAGATTAACAGGAGGAAAAACAATTTAATACACGCATACTATGAGTCGTAAATGGTGCTTGGAGAAATGAATGAATCAAACAGCTTTTTACACTTTTTAGACAAGCAATAAAGTTGTAAAGAATGGACAGGACAAAGAACCTTTGATTTGGGTGCTCCTTAGTGAGGAACTTACGTAAGGTTTGGGCTTGGGCAGTGTGCTAGTAAAAGGTAAATAAATAACAAGATTTGTTTATACATATTTCTCAGCCTTTGTTCCCTAACTCTGGTGATAAGGATGTCTCTCTTTTGTAAGCCTTCAGGGAAAAGGAGGGTGCCTTTCACATAGAAGATTTATCTCCTGCTTTCATGGGGACAGAGAGCGATATCAGGGTGTTCCTTCTTGAACAGAAGTTTCTGAAGTAACTGCAATTCAAAGTAATTGGTATGCCTTTGTGGGGATATTTTGGGGCAGCCTGCCCTGGGCCCTGACAATAGGCATAGAGAGAAGGCTCCAGTCGCAAGATCTGCAAGTGTGTCATGGGCAGGCCAACAGGGACTTGTGTCTTTTGCACAAAGAAGTAAACAAGTCTAGAAAGAACAGGGTGTGGGGGAGTGGGAGGAATGGGGGCTTGATGGGACAGCTGATCAGGGAACGTTCTTTCCTGAGGTCAGCAGATAATTGAGAGGGGCTATTAAGGCGGGGTGGTTCTGTTTCCCACTGCCGCAGAGTGGCCCGCTTTCATGAGAGAAACCTGACTCAAGTGTGCCCAAGTCAAAGAAACAGACATTGTGTCCGGACTGGTTAGTGAGGACAGAATTCAGCAGATCACTTATCAGACAAAGAATGGGTTGGGAGGATCTGGGTGTCACCTTGTTATAGGTGAACAATGGGGTCATCCACTGGTTTTATCAAAGTCATAGCAGAAGGGTTACTTTTTGTAGCAAGCTGTTTCTCAGAACATAAAAGGGTGGGGAGTAGATTTCTTAGCAGTTGCTGTTTTCCAGGAGCACAGGGTTTAGGCGAAGTTCAACATTCTCCGTGTGATGCCATGTCCGACCTCGAGTGAAAGAGAGAGCAAGAGGAGGTAGGGTGGAAGCATCCCAGGATGCATGCAGACTACGAAAGCTTCAGCAAAGCCATCACGGCATCCTTGAGTCAAAACTGGCCAACAACAGTGTTTACCTATCTCTTCCAGGAATGGCTCTGCCTCAGTATCCCCACTGCAAATGAGTGATTAGAAGGGAGCAGCTTGTGGGAGGCGTGGCCTTGGTGCACAAGTGAGCTGGATTTCAAAATGCAGCAGCTGAAGCCCTTGATCATTTATGCTTCCTGCAGAGGGAGGTCTGCCAGGTGCACGTTCTCGGCTGTGGAGCTGGGATGCTGACTGCTGTTTGACAGGCACAGATCTGCAAGCTTGGCTTTGCTCAGCCTTTATTAGAGGTGCGTCATGCTCCATATGGCCATATATTTTCAGAAAATGGGAAACTATTTTGTGCCCGGTGGGCTGACACATTCTTCTCTCATTCCTGCAAAGTTCCTCACCCATAGGACATGGTTTTCCAAGCTTTTCTGCTTCCTCCACACCAATTGAACTCACTAAGATTGTATTGAAAACAATGAGTCACCACCAGCATGATATACATTACAAACAAGTAATTCTTTGCTGCTCCTGGATGTGTAACTTAAATATCTTACAATGATACTTCAATAAAGCTGAAAAGATAAAATATATTGCAGGAAACCCAGTGGGACATCCAGTCTACTGTTGTACATGGAAAAAAAAAAAAGCCTACTGCTCATAGGCCAAATTCGCCCCCCACCTATATTTGAAAATAATGTTTTATTAGAACACATCCACATGTATTCATTTATGTATTGTCCATAGTTGCTTTTGTCTTAAATGGCAGAATTGAGTAATTGAGATAGCCACCATAAGGCTCACAGAGTCTGAAATATTCACTGTCTGGGCCTTTGTAGATAATATCTGCCTATGCCTGCCTTCAAGCAAGATAAAAAAGAAACAGAAGACCATCAAGTATTTCAATCATGCTTACTTATTTTCAAAGTGCATTGATGTACATTACTTGATTCTCATAATAATCATGAACCACTTTGGTACCCGTTGATGCTTTTTCAGAAATCTTCAATGTTGGCGTTTTATCAATCCCACTTCTCCCTCCAGCTCGTCTGGAACTCTGCCCAAGTTTCAAAGGCACCTCAAGAACTTGGTGTAGCACCGAGGCTGCAGGAGACCTCACTGCCATCGGGTCTAGTTAGGGCTTATTGTTTATCTTTTCCACTATACTAGTTATCTTGATTTGGGTTCCCTCAAAGGTAGATCCAGAGACAAAGTTTGGGTTATAAGCTGTGTAATTGAAAGGTGAACGCAGGAAGCACTGGAGAGTGGGGAGTAAATCAGGGAAGGCAATAATGCTAATAAAAAAACCTTGATCTTGCGTGGTTACCATGCAGTAATGGAGACTCAGTACTGCCCCTCTGAAAGATTGTAGGAAATACTCAAAACTATCCCCCTGGGGCATGAGGAGCCTGAGATATTTATCCTCCACATTCTGTCCCTTGTTGGTTTGAATGGCCCCTAAAAGCTTTAACTCCCCCCGTCTGGCTCTCTATAGGCGGAAAAAGGTCTCAGGCAGAGTGGCTGATGCTTGAGATAAGAAGCTGTCAGATGGCATGGGAACCGTCCATCAAAGATGCAGCTGACCTTTGGCGTGGACCAAGAAAGAAATATTGTACTGGCTTTTGACATTGCTGCTCAGTTTATCAAGAATGTCTGCTAACTTCCGAGCATATCTCTGTAAAAAAGAGGAAAATTCATGATGTAGCTTTATATTGCTTGCCTTTTGAAAATATACTTTATTTTTCCAATAGGCATTCTGCTTGTAGTCAGCTTCCAGCTCCTTCCAAACTGCTCTCTGCTGTCGGCGCTGTAGAATTATAGTGCCATAGAATTTCAAAGCTAAAAAAGACTTTTAAGTTTTATTTTTTTATTAGCAGATGCAGACAACCTAAAGTTTTATAGCTTCTCCTTTGTCACAGAAACTCCCTTACAAAGGGGCAGTTCATTTAAAATTTAAACCACATATATGAGTAGAATATAGTCCACTTTTGAAACAGCTATACAGTGACTGCATCTTGTGGGTCCTACTGCCTACTACCTTCTCCAGGCATCGAGGAGCAATCATTCAAGGCATTTCTCTGTCTTATCAAAGGAAGGTGAAGTGTATGGGAAAAGGTGTCCCCAGTGATTTTAGCAGAGATATAGGGGCCTGGATATATAAAAAATATATTTTAAAATATATTTTATTGGTTGTGATATTACAGTTGTCCCATTTTCCCCCCTCACTCCCCTCCACACTGCACACCCTCTCCCACCCACATCCCCCCCTTTAGTTCATGTCCATATGTCATACTTATAAGTTCTTTAGCTTCTACATTTCCCATACTACTCTTGCCCTCCCACTGTCTATTTTCTACCTACTGTCTATGCTACTTGTTCTCTGTGACTTTTCCCCCTCTCTCCTCCTCCCACTCCCCTGTTGCTAACACTCCATGTGCTCTCCATTTCTGTGGTTCTGTTCCTGTTCTAGTTGTTTGCTTAGTTTGTTTTTGTTTTTGTTTTTGTTTTTGTTTTAGCTGTGGTTGTTAATAGTTGTGAGTTTGTTGTCATTTTGCTGTTCATATTTTTTATCTTTTTCTTAGTTAAGTCCCTTATCTTAGATAAGATACCATTTCATATAATAAGGGAACTTTTTTTTTTACTCATACATATTCCTGGGGATTTTCTCACACTGAGGCAAGAAATCAAGTGTCTAGTGATGCTTGGTGATGTATGAGGCACGGTTGTTAGAGCTCATGATCTGGAAGAAAGGGGATCAAAACTCTGTGCTGCAGGGCTGCCAGCCGGTCCCTTGGCCCAGCCTGCAACTGAGCTGAGTGGGCAGGCTGGGAAGGCACACGTACTTGAAAAGTCTGACCCCCTGTTGACTTGGTTTCCCTCCCAAAGGAGAAAAGGGGTAACTTAAATGGCAGATTTTCTTGTCCTATACATGTATCGTCAGTGATTTTAGTTCCCTGTGGGATGACTGACGAGTGCAGGCTCAGAAGATCTGAGGTTCAATTTTGTCTCAGTTAAGAAGCCCAGAAATTACTCACTAGATGGAATCAATAAAACGGAGGTGCTTCCAGCTCTCAGGTTTAAAGGAACCAGGCGACAAGATTCCCAGTTCTGTTTTCAGGAGGCTTTTCTCTTTACGTACATTGGAAAATAGAGTACTGTTTCTTTTCCTGGCTGTGGAAATTGGATTCACATTCCCTTATATAAATGACAAATTATTTCTCAGTCTCTTTTTATGTCTGACTTATCAAGTCTAGCTCTATGAGCACAGTCTCTGGATCGATCCCCCAGTGACTAAGAGTTGTTATTTAGAATGAGAAGTAAAATTATTAAAGACTTCCCACATTTACTTTTTAAATTTAATCTGCTACTTTTTTTGTAGATTATATGTCATATGTTGATGATAACATATTATACTTACATTATTTACTAAGTTATGACAGATACACTTAGATCGATACATGCATAGATACATAGATATGTAGATAGATACATAGATAGATAGATATATTTAATTATCAGAAAAACCCGTGGGATACCATTTTGTTCCCAAGTACTGAGAAAAACAGAGACATGGAGCAATCTGCCAGAGGTCATGCGGCAATGTGGTTGAGAAGCTGGGGTGGGAATCAGGGTGCATCAGAGCCTGCACTCCTAAGCACTAAACCACACTGCCTTTTGTCTCTTAGAAAACCAGAAGGGAAATGCATACGGCTATATCCTATATCATCAGCATTGATAATTTACCCATTATCCAGCCACAGCAGAAGTTACCTCCATTTATAAGTTAGTCAAGTAAGAATCACAAGGGCCAACTGGTTTCGGTTTGCTCACGGAGTCCCATTGAGTGCTAGTGGCCACGTGGGGGGCCGGCAGAGAACTGCTTTTAGGGGTAGCAGGAAAGGACGCAGCCGCCAGCCCTCTCCGTGCCCCTGCCCATATGCCCTTAGCGCCCTGTGGCTTAGTGCTCATAGGCTTCCAACGGCAAACAGCTTTCTTAGGACTTTCAATGGCCTCTGGAGCTTGGCACTTAGTGTGTGCCAGGCAGACAAGGCGGGCAGAAAATGCCTGGCCTTCATGCCCCTGAAGATGGTCAAAGACTGGCTGAGGTTGGCAGAAAACACCCTTGTGGAGGCCCACACCGGGGTATGTTCAACAAGCCCTTCCAGAGGTCCCAGTGGCCTGAGCCCCACCTGCCCAGCGGGCTAGCCTGATTATTAATGCACCACGCACTGACTGCACTCAGCCCCTTGTCCTGACTCCCCATTCCCTCGCCAAGGGATCAGCTCCCAAATCAATTTCCTGTACTCCCATCTCCATCACAGGGTCTCTTTCTGGGGGAACCTAACCTAAGACAAATACCACAAGTGACGTGTAACAAGAGCACAAACCAGGGAAGTGGCTGCTTACATACCAGGCATTCACAGTCCTGAACTCAGTGTTGAGGAAAGAAGACTGAAGTGCCTGGCTGCACTGCTATCTGTAAAACCAGGTAACACCAGCTATCTCACAGGTTTGGGGAAAGATACTCAGGGTTCCGTTCCACGTGCCCTTTTGCTCCACGATATCAGACTGTGTTTGTAACTGAAGTTGATGAGAAGTTGGATTCGATGCATCTGTCCAAGGACTGGCCCACAGAGCATCATTCTTCCCCACAAAACAGCCAGGAAGGGCCTGCCACTCCTCGCAGCTCCCGGTCCCCAGGCCTCCAGGGACCGTCACCACAGTCACGAGATACAACAAAGGATGCGGGATTAAATCGCAACGTGCATTCCAAGTCATTCTAAAGTAAAAATGCGTTTCAAAACTTGGGGGATATAGAGAGCATATTATTGGCAAAGCAATAAGGTCTTCTGAGTCAGTCTAGTGACAGAAGAAAAGCAATGTACAAGAGGTGTTGAAGGATGCTGGGAAGGGGGCGGAAGCTCTGAAAGCAAAAGTAGAAAGATGTGGTTATGTAGTCTTGCTATGCCTCAGTTTATCCATCTGTGAATCAGAGATAAGGGGGACTCCGGAGGACACAGCAAAGAAGAAATGTTAATGCAGTGTCAGGCCCACAGTGTTCGCTCAGTGGCATGGGGTCTGTGCTGTTAATATTATTCTATCTGGCTGACAGGATGTAAACTAGCCTCCTGTCATCCACAAGATTGTAATGTAGTTTACATAATTATGTCGGTTAATTTACATGGACTGCTGTAGTCTTAATTATGCTCCGGGAGCACTAGAGGTCGACGGTCAGGTCTCCCCGCTCTCAAGTTCCATTAGTTGTGGCTGCAGGATTTACCGGGTGGTAATCCCATGCGTTTTCTCCAGGAACAGACTGCTGTGAACAGTCTATTTATTTCTTACCACTGCTGCAAGACAGCGTCTTTTGAAGAGGAAGATGTGGGGTTCTGATTTAAAGGAAGTTGGCTGTGCACATTCATCCTCAAAAGCTACTGGAAATCGGTTAAATTGGATCTTCACTGTGGAATCTGAGAAGGGCCTGTGGTTACAATGGCTGCTTTGGGCAAAGTAAAAAGGTTAATGTTTGTCCTGCTGCTTCCTGGAATTCATTGGCTTAAAATAGTTTTCTTGAAGCAAATAAGATGAAAGAAGCTGAGGAGGAGTCTGCAGTTTTTGATGCTCTGCAAAGGCCAACCAGCATTTTGCTTTCCTGGAGGAAGACAGCACAGCTGACGAGATGGCCAGGGAAAATGCCCGCAAGACCCAAGGCCAGTGCGAATCCACTGCCCGGAGAAGGCCTAGTGTTTGCATCCCAGAGGGGTGATGTTGCTCACAGCGCTGCAATTCATGGGAATTTCCTGCATAAGATATTTTACCATGGCTCTCAGTGGTTTTGTTTTATAATAATATTTCCATGAATATAATTATTTCTGTTATACTTGAAAAGTACAGAACAGTCATGTGCCAGTTAACAACAGGGATCTATCCAGAAAAGCGTTCTTAGGTGATTTCCTTCTTGTGTAAATAACATAGAAAGTACTTACAGCAACCTAGATGGTATAGCCTACTGCATGCCAGGGTGCATGGTGCAGCCTCTGGCTCCTAGGCTATGGGCTGTATAGCATGTCACTGCACAAAACAGCATGAGACTAAACCCAGCACAAGAGAAAAGGGTGCAATCAACAGAGGCAGTGAGCTCAAGATGCATGAGGCTGTTGCAAGTGAGACAGGGCATACTCTCTTAAAGGAAACTTCTTTAAATAAGTAGAAAGCACATACTCGGAAATATTGATAAAAAGTGTAGTATAGTAAATACATAAAGCAGTACCTATTTATCGTCATTATCAAGTATTATGTACCCCACCCAGTTGTATGTACTATGCTTTCATATAACTGGCAGCGCAGGTCTGTTTATCCCAGCATCACGGCAGACCCGTGAGGAGTGCGTGGTGCTATGGTGTTAGGGTGGCTCCAACCCCACTAGGTGACAGGAGTTTCTCAGCTCCATTATAACCTATGGGACTATGGGACCACCTCCTGATGCAGTCTGCCACTGCCTGAAATGTTGTTATACAGTACTTAACCTCTCTCTCTTTCTCCCTCTCTCATTCTCTCTCTCACCCCCCCCCACACACACACTCCCAGACAGATTGTATAGCTCTTACTGTGATGGGCAGCATAATATTCCATGAAGTGGGCATTGCCACAATTTTCTGCACCATTCCACTTGTGTTGGACACTTAAGTTGCTTCCAAATTGCTTGTTTTTGTAACTGCTATGGCAATGGGCAACTTCTTCTTGGGACTTTTTCTATCTATGGGCTTTTTTCCTTAGAAAAGATCCTATCAGCTGGGTGCTAAGAGCAGACTATGCGATTGTTCCGAAGATGCTAAGGAGATGTGTCCAGCAGCATCCTGGAGTGGGGAGGGAATCCCAGAAGTTGAGTTGTGATGCGTCTCGTGGATGAAGGGGTCATTTGTGTCAGATGCTGCTGAAAGAGAAATAAAACTTAGGCAGAATATTGACAGTTGAGAATTTCAGTCCCTGCAGTAGGCACCTGGGTGAGCCACGGTGAGCTCAGACGGCCACGAGTCCCACCCTCCTGGAACGGACCGGTGGGAGCACATGGTCCTGCAGCCGCACGGAGGGTGTTAAGTTACAACATGAGATAATTGCTCTGATGGAAAGAAAGATAGTTCTATGAGAATGTATTTTTTAAAAGAACATGACTTAGACTTGGAATGCAAAAAACATGCTAGACAAAAGACACAGTGTATCCAAAGTCCCTGAGGAGGGAGAGAGAGGGACACATTGAAGAACTGGAGGTCAGTGAGCCTGGAACCTGGCAGAGCGGAGCACCATGCTAGCTGGTACTGGAAGGGTAGAGGGCCAGGTCCTGCTGTCTCACCACTAAGTAGTTTGACCGTTACCCTAAGGAGAGACAAGAGCAGATGCGTATTTTAAAAACTGACTCTGCTTATAACATGGAAGGCGAAGGAAAAGACACTGGTGTTCCAGTAGCAATCACAGAAAACCCTGAACAAAGCTGGAGGGCATGGAAGTTGCCATATATGTCTCCCCAGGTATCTTCCACAAAAGCGGAATCTAAGGCTGCCGGTCATTTGGCAACACTACAGTTGCCACACAGTTGGTGTTACTGGGAGGCAGGTGAGAACTGTGTGTTGGGTGAATTCTTCTCAGAGGAAGAGTTACATAGGCTAGAAAGCTTCTTCGTTTTCTCAAACACTGAAGCAACCATCACAGCTCTGTACCTACCTTATGCAGGATGTTGATTGGTAGACAGCACTTTTTTTTCTGTCTTTAAGCTTTCGTTTAAGTCCCAGAAATTGGGGGTTGCAAATCTTAAGTAACTTTCTCCGTTGTGAGCCCCTGACTGCAATGAAGTGGGCGGGCTGCAATATGACAAGGAACGCTGGGGGTGTTCCGGAGGAGACCACCAGAGATGCTCGGCAACTTGCTTTTTGCTTTTTTTTTACTTAATATTTCACTGTATATTCAGCAAGAGAACCCCCAGCTGACATACTGGTATTTGAGGTGGAGTAATAGTCAGAACTCTATCTGTTGCAAATAACTCAAATTGACTTAAACGAAAAGGGTGATTCATTGTTACATAACAGAAAAGACCATAAGGCGACAAGCTTTACTTTTTGGGAACACAAAGAATGTCATCCACACTCAACTCTGTTCTCAAGTGTTCTTGCCATGTGATGTTCCTTAGATTTGCCTAGCTTGTATCATTCCCACTGAATGACCCTAGCCTAAAGAGGACCTCTTCCCCAGAATTATACCTGGAATCCCAGGAGGGATCCACATTTCCCCCGTTAATGTTACCAGTCACTGAGGCCAGAGATGGAAAAAGCGTTCCCAGGCTGGGTCAAGTGCCTGGGAGCCAGGAGTGGTATCTATTCCACCAAAACCACAAGACCTGTGATTGGAAGGAAGCGTTTCCCAAAGGGAAACAGATGGGCTGGTGCTGGGCCTGCAGAACACAGATGTCCACTGTGGGAGACAGAGAAGCTCCACTTTAGCAAGCGTGTGTTTGGAAGCTGCTCTACGTGCCCCTGTCCTTCACCTGTTTTAAAGGAATTCATTCATTCATTTATGTATTCATTTATTCATTCACACACTACTCTTTCTCCAGAAAGAATTGCAAAGAGCTTACAAGGGTGCATTCCACAGGCAATGTAGTATGAATTAAGGATGGGACAAAAGAAAAAAGATCACAAAGGTAAGAGAGCAAACAAGAGGCCTGATGATACATAAATGTCCTAAACAAGCTACAAATTTAACTGTGGCTCTCTGGTGGTCTAACAAGGAAGATTTGTCAGATCCCCATTCACAGGGATTATATATTTTTTTTCTTTTTTGAGCATCAATGTGTGGTTGCCTCTTACATGCCCCCTACTGGGGGCCTGGCCCACAACCCAGATGTGTGCCCTGACTGGGAATCAAACCGGCGACCCTTTGATTTACAGGCCAGTATTCAAACAGGAATTATAATTTTTAAACAGTGGTTTTGCTCTTCACCACTCCTGGAAGCCAGATCAGCCAGGAATGTTTCCTGCGAGACGTGCTGAGCACCCCCAGAGCAAACAGCACAGAGAGCCGCAGCCCGTGTCACGGGGCTCCTTTGCGTTGCAGCCTTGGGTGCAATCGTGCTCCTTCTCCTGCAAAATTCAGTCAAAGCCATTCTGAAGGGAACACTTTTTAAAAAGAATTAGAATTTTTAAAATGATAGAGTTGCTCTGAAAGAGAATTTGGCAATCGTTTTTGAAAAGATGAAGACTGGAGTATACAAGATTCAGGGTACTGGTAATAATAATAATAATAATAGCGGTAATAGCAGTAATAGTAACAAGATAATTACACTCACAATGATCATTTAGTGAGCATTGTACCAAGTGCTAAGTGTTTGTATGTATGCATTATATCACTTATTCTTCAAAAATGCCGAAAAGTTATAGTACTATTATCATTGTAATTACCATTATCATTGGTTTTACTTTATGTAAATTTCAAATAGAAAGGCATAAAGAAATGCACAAATTTTGAAATAATGTGATTCCCACTTTACATGAATTATGCAAATTGTGAATGCTGAGAAATCATCAGGACCTCATCTCTAGTATAAAATGCTACAGTCCTATGGTCTCATATCATGGTGGTGAACACTTAGGTTTAATGAAGCCCAATAGCTGTCCAATTAATGAAAGGCTGAGCTCATATTTGAACCCAGCATTCCATCACGGTTGGTGCCTGTTTGGGCAGGCTGTTCTCCAAATTCCCTCTTATAAACTGGGAGCAGCCTACTGTTCAGTACATAACACATGATTTTTTTTAACTGAACTGTTAACTGAGATGCATGTGTCATTTTCTCAGAAATGTGTATTTCTCAGAAAAGACAAATGGAATGTGTAATGACTCCTGCTTAAAACTGTGCCCCCTTGCTTCTCCAAATTGCTTTGAAAGAGGAGAGAAGGGCCACCCACTGCCTCGGATGGGAAAGAGGAGGCCTGGTCCTCGGCACTTCCGACCATCTTCGCCCGAAGGACGATGATAAAAAGTTGCTAAGACACCTTCTCCCCTGGAGTTGTCACTGAAAGGAAAGCAAAACCCTTCGTGGCCCCTCCAGAATAGGTGGAAGGTCTGTATCTGTTGAGACTTAGAACAGAAAGATCCGATCTTGTCAGGAGAGAACCGAAACCAGTGAGTGCTGTGTTAGATAGCAGAGAAGAGGCAGTAGAATAAAACGCTGGCCATTCTGAGTCTCAGATCAATGTTTCCGCTTCATTGCTCATCCTAAAAGAACCAAAAGCTGGCCCCAGCCAGAGAGGAGAGTAACCTCTGGTTTAGGCAAGGGCCTAAAGCGATGCGCTTTTACTCTGCTTCTCAGTGACGGGGGTATGTTCCAGTCGCCCACCCTGGAGTTGTGTTTATTATTTTTGCAGCTTCTCCAGAAAAATGACCACAGTCCCCCAAAACGAAATTCATTCTTTCATGGGCCACCACATTAGCTGAAACTGCATGTCCCTGCTCACCACTTACAGTAAGAACCTAGTAGTAGGGGACAGGAGAGGCCGAGGAAGCAGGAGAGCCATTACGCTGTGGTTTGATGTCGGTGCTTTGCTCCTCTTGCATGCCTGGGTGACCAGCCCCATCATTTCGACCCGATATCATTCTGCTGCTAAAGCCATTCTTAGTCTTTCAAGTTTGCGGCTACTCAGAAAGAGAACAAGTTGGAGGTGATGGGAGAGATGAGAAATAATCATACTGGCTATTGTCTGACTTCCCTTGGTAATTTATTTGGCTTAGCATTTTGTGCCTGGTCAAGGATAAAATTATGTCCCAGCATCTTCTCGTTCATCTTCAGGCACATCTGATGGAAAGCCCTAGTTTTTGCTTTGTTCAAGAAGTGATTTTGCCCTCCTGATGTTTGTGACCTTGCAAGGCAATTACTCTAGATGAAGTAAGGGGTGTCAAAATTTGAATAGAAGAGGATAGGGAAATTGATTAACTGGTCCAGGAGTATTTCTGCAGCCAAATATATGTTATGGTCATTTTAAAGCAAAAATGCTTGCACCCAATTTCTCATTTCTTTGGATCCCCGCCCAGTAAACTGCTTCAATTAAAGACTGATTTCCATTTTCCAAATCTTTCCACGTCTTTGAAGTATCCAAGTCCAACTGCTGAGTTTTATGGTTCAAGGGAGAGGAGGGGGAAAAATCCTTTAAATGTAGTCTTTACTTAGAGTAAAGGGTAGCATATGAATATCGTCATAAATTTGTTCTTATAAACACACAACAGAGAAGAATGGCAGAGACTGCATTTTGTGGAAGGTTAGGATGGTATGGTTTAAAATCCATGAGTTTTGACCAGGTGAATCTGGGTTACATCCCTGATTTATACTTAATGTTTGAGATTGAACTAGCTACTTTCACAACTATCTGCAAAATGTTTGCCACCATTACCATTATTTTCATTATAACACCTGGCATATAATAGCTATTTAGTAAATTGTAGTTGTAATTATATCTACTGTCATTTTATTTATGAAGTGTGATTGACTAAAGACACAGTGAAAAATTCCCAGAGGACCTTATGTAAAACCAATTCCCTTAATAAGGAAGGATTTCTCCGGTTACCCCATAGACCTTTCATATCCAGAATTTAGAATCTCTAGCATTAACGGCTTGCTTTCTAACACCTTCAAAATCAGGCATGGAAATAGAAATCTGTTCTGCTGGTTTACCTGGCCCCTTTCTTTCCTGCTCCCTTAAATTGGTCTCCAAGAAATTTCTTGACCAATTTAAGAATTTGGCGTACAATCATCCACACAGGAAATCTGTGAGTAGTCAACAGATTGCTCTGGAATTCTCTGATCATTAGACTCAACCCTTCTCAACATGACGTCATTCTTCATTCACCACGGTGACCACCCTGGGGAAAGAATGGTGCTGAAATGCTGTCATCTGTTGGCTTTATTGCAACTGGGAGACAGTGGGTGATCCTTGGGAGTATGTGTCACCAAAACCTAATGATGAGTAGTGGCTAGCACAATAAGTGACCTATTATATGGTTATATCTGGAAATGGAAATGTTAACAGGTAGTTCTAGTTTCTGATAGACCACAGGACTTTGAGTGGACCTTTGCTCTTCTGGGAGGCTGTTTTGTCTCTCAAAAGTGGAGATAAGGATGGTAACTTCTGACTCTGACCTGTCGTCACCTGTCACTGTGACTGAAATAATCACAGATGCTTTAATCTTCTCAAAAACTGTCTGTACATTGGCGTCTTTCATGGTAATTTTTCAGGTTCAGATGGACTGACTGCCCACGACTTTTTTGGACAGGTTTTCCAAATGCATCTAGGATTGCCAATAAATGCATGTTGAGTTGTTAAAATTAAGTAAAATGATTCGGCAGGACTTAACTTTCTCTAACATATTGTCTTTGGTCTACTTCAATTTCTTAGAAGTCATTTTTAACTCACAAGCATGTCTTCCTTCTTCTGGCATCCTTTCTCCATTAAGTGCTGAAAAGATGTTTTTGTGCCACAGTAAAAAGTGGTGCTCATTGCTGTGGTAATTTCTGTTCATTTGTTTAACTTTGCCAATTCCTAGTTGGCTCCCAGACAGCGGTTTTAGATATCATTATATGGTCCTGGTTGGCTATATGGAAGGCTAAATACTTTCATGACATAAAAATGTGTTTGAGGGCTTTATTTCATGGTGCTTTATTTCCATTTTCTTTTTCTCTTTTCTGTTTTCTTCCAAGCCTAGATAAAGTAATAAAACGTTATATTTTCATGCTATTTATTTTGTATCTCTTAAGCCAGCCCAAAGACATTCAAATGGCAATTCTTTTGAAAGCTCAGTCTGTAGAATTAAGCAGACTTGGTATGAATCATTTTCCTTCTTTTAAATGGTGAGCAAGTGATTTAACCACGCGGGAACTAATAATTCCTTCATCTGAGAGCTGTTCTCAAAAATAAATAAAGCAGCAGACATAAAATCTACCTTAAGTGGTTGACTGACATTAATTTCTTGAGAAAGTTTTCTTGAGTTGAAGATACATAACTGAACTGATACCTGTAGCTTTTGAAGGGTTGATTAAGACATGAAGATGATATTTTTAGGATTAGAATTTCCTCACCCTTTAATTTCATTTTTGGAAGAATTTGTTTTGCTTTTTAAAGAAAAGGCTCTTTAAAAAGCTCATGTATCTTTAGCAGTGATTCTGAAAACCCTGTAATGAATTTTCTTTAAAATATACATGTGTTTAAAATTTGAAAAGAAGTGGAGACTATTTTGCAATAATGTGTTTAGAGATTTGATCAAAACCCCAAATATTTTGAAACTTAATGCAGCCCATACCTAGATTATTTTTAGATCTTAAAAGTCCAGTTATTTAATCTCAGTCAAACTGCTTGGAGTTTCCATTTCTAAATAAATGAAATGACAATAAATAATGAGCCAAAATTTAAAATGTACCCATTTAAGGAAAAAAAGGAAATTTGATGGAAAATGAATGTGAGTTTGAATAAAATAAAAACATCGGTTGTCTCCTTTGATTTTCAGCTCCCAGTAAACAAAGGAATGAAGTGAAGCCAGCAAAGTGCCTTTGGTTGAGTTCTTCATCTGTGGCAAGTAGATTACAATCATCCAGGGATTAAAGGAGACCTGGGACATGGAAGGGCTGTTAACTTGACCATGACTGTCTATATTGACATAGCCTCCCCTCCCAAGGACCATCCTATTTTATTTCATGCTGCCATTATCTCTTCCTTACATGATCTGAGAAAATGGAATATGGATAAAATACAGAATAATTAATTGTGGCAATTGAATTGGCTAAGAGGTGATTAAGAAAAAGCCCCATATGTGTGTCAGGCCCTGAGCCAGGTGAGGCATAACATTTGTCTTAAAGAAAACTGCGTGTTGCAGGTGCATTTTGATAGGGAGCGTGCACAGCAAATCGCAGAAAGTAAATAATGACTCTTGCAAGATCATGGAGAAGCCCAGTGCTGCGGGAAGAGCACAGACTGGCAATCACAAGAACTGGATTTTAATTTGCGTTCTGTTACTAATTAGCTCTGTGAATTTGGATACATTATCTTCCTTTTTCCTTGTTTGTCACCCTGTCTTGAAAAATGGATGGCCAGAGGAAAGAAACACGAGCAATCTCTAAGATTTTTCCAAGCGTTCCTTTATGTCTTTCCATCTATTATCACTAAATAATTTTTCTTGATGGAGAGAATTCTGTAGTAGCTTGGAGAGTTCGTGAAAGTGGGACTGAACTCCTCCAGGGGTGGGCTGACTGGAAGGGGAAATTGCGCAGGTGCATGTGCCTGAGATAGAGTCTGGTCTTCTCAAGCTGCCAGTATCGATCCTAGCCATGGCAAACAATGACTGCCCTCATAGACTTGGTACAAATGAACCGAAACTGATGAAGGGATGCTCTTCTAAAAGGAAATACGGTACAGTGCCTTTGATTTCATTCCAAGTAACTAATACATTCACTGAACTCGATAATCTGTGTACTTAGCAGTATTGGAGGCCTGGATGGAGATATAATGCAGTGTACAGTATCCGCCCCTTGAGAACCTTCATTTCTCTGAGACAAACAGAAATTTAGTCATACAGCCATTAATTCCTTCTTTATTACATTTTTTATTGAAGTATAGTGAACATACTGAAAAGGGCACAAATCATAAGAGTATACTTCAATGAATTTTCTTCAACCCATGCAACCTGCACCTAGATAAAACTCAAGACAGGATCAGCCCAGAAGTTCCCTCAGGCCAGTTTCCCCGAGTCACTTACCTTTACCCAAGATCCTGACTTCTAACATCAGAGATCAGTTTACATAGACAGAATCCTACAGTAGAGACTGTCTGTGTGTGCCATCTTTCCCTCGTGGTTCTGACTGTGAAATTCATTCGTGTTGTTGCATGTGCCGATAGTTTGTCGTGGGCACACGCATGGTGAACACTAGGAATGGTGTTGGTGGGTCCTGGGTTCAGCTTTAGTAGTTACTGCAAGCGTTAGCACAAATATGGAACCATTAGAAATTTTACACGCTGAGGTGAGGAGGTGCTCCCTGAAGGTGCCAACACTTGTCTGTTTCAGTTCGGCTACTTAGGTAGGTATGGAGTGGCATGCACCGTGATGTTAATTTGCACTTCTCTGATGACTAAAGACATGGGGCACTTCTTCATATGTGCATTGGGGGTTCAGAATCCTCTTTTCTGAAGCATCTAGGTGTATTTTTAAAGGTCCTCTCCCTGCATTGGGTTAGCTATATTTTCTTGATTAATTTGTGGGGATTCTTGATATATTCTCCTTCATTAGAAAAATACATGGTAGATATTTTCTCTCACTCTGTCACCTCCCTTTTTGTACTCATTAGTGTTTTTTGATCAGCAGAAATTCTGTTGATCAACATTTATGGTTAGTGTGCTACTATGTACAAATTAAAAATTCTTTGCCAAACTCAAGATCATGTTATACTCTCTGATATTTAGATTGTCAATCCATCTGGGATTAATTTTTGTGTATCATGTAAGATAAGGGCAGATTTATTTTTTCTCGTGTATATCCAATTGACCTGTTAACTGAATACACGACATTCCCGTGACATTTTGCCTTTGCCATAAATGTCTGTTCCCAGATTCTATTTCCAGTCTGCTGGCCTATTTATCTATGTCTGCATTAGTGATTATTTATTGCATTAATTATTGTAGTTTTATAATAAACTTGATTTCTGATCATGTAAGTTTTGCAGCTTTGCTGCTCTTCATGATTTTCTCGAAACTTTCACTTCCCCATAAATTCTAGAATCACCATGCCAATTTTCATGAAAAAAACAGCAGTCTGGGGTTTGATTAGGATTGCACTGAATATATTAAGTTTGGGGGAAACATGTTTAAATAGTAAATCTAATCCATAGATATAGTAAATCTCTCCATTTTGTTAGTCTTTAATTCTTTCAGTATAAAAAAATTCATATAACAGTCTTTCATATAATTCACTTCATTTCTTCCTGTTTATTTCTGGTAGCATAAATATCTAATTTGTTTTTTGTTTGTTACTGGTATTCAGAAATTAAAATTATGTTATATCTAGGATCTTGCTAAGTTTGTTTAGAATTATAATATTTACTATGAATTAATTGACCATCAAACACAGGTGGTTACATTACTCAGAGATTTTAAAGAAGCAGTGTAAAGTGCTGGTCCTAGAAGGCAATGTGCTTTATAGGCAGATAGATCTCAGCTTAAGTTCTGGCTTCTACTACTTGTAAGCTTGGGCAAGTAACTTTATTGTCTCATCTGTAAAGCAGAGGTAACCATGACACCTACCATGGAAGACGGCATTGGAATGTAGTGAAATAATGTATGTTGTGTTTAGCTTAAGTCCTGGGAGTTTGGGTTTTTGACTCAATGAATGTAAGCAATTAGATATAAGCATTAAAGACCATTTGACACCTCATAGTTTCAGGGTATTTTGCTTCTCCTGTTGGCTGTAGTGCTCTCTCAAAAGCATTTTTTATGTTGTAGGGTCAGTCAAGATAGAAAATAATGTTAGATCATTAAAACTTTTCAAATACATGCCTGTTCTAAAACTAGGTCAGTTGCATGAAAAGAAAAAAGGAGAGCTTCCCACAGAGCATCGTCACCGACCTTTCTTTGCCTCTGCCCTTCAAGTCTGGGAGGGAGAGAGCAAGGCATTTTTCAATTCGACTTCGCCCGTCTCCTTAGGTATCAGTGAATCCTTGTCTCAGTCCGGTCCTATTTCCCTCAGTACAGGACCACGACTTCTTGGATTTGAATTTCTTATTGAAATGGCAAAGGTAAGAATTCCCATCAAGAGAGATGCCTGAGGTTCCCTGGGGCTGCCTTCTTGAGTTATGTAACTATTCTCAGCATCCAAAGCCTTCATCCTTCAGTCTTTACTCAACTGGACAGTGTACATGAGTAAGATAAATAAGCAGATCTGGAGTTCAGCACATCAGAGTTAATTTTTTATTAATTATTACAAGTGCAGTCATATAATAGATGTGTTTCTGTGACTGGCTTTTTTCACTTAGTGTAATGGTTTGAAGGTTCACCCTAGTTGTAGCCTCATCAGTACTTCATTCATCTTTATTCTGAGTAATATTTTATTTTATGGAAATTACACATTTTGTTTATCCATTCATCCATTAATTGGTTGTTCCCATTTCTGGCTATTATAAATAATAATGTTATAAGCATTTGTGTAAAAATTTTTGTGTGAACATAGATGTATGTTTCAGTTTCTCTTAGATATACAGGGTCTGGCACAAATAATGCCCCTTTTTCATTAAAAAGTCTTTTATTACAAAATCGTAATCATGTAATCCTGTAACATAATAATATCACACTCAAGCACACCAAATGACATTTTAGGTGAAATGTTCAAATTAAAACTATAAATTATTACACCCACATTATTACCCTACCAACCACACTCAAGCAGGCCTTACTTCTGCCAGACCCTGTGTATCTAAGAGTGGAATTACTAAGTCATATGTTCACTCGGTGTTTAGTCATTTAAGGAATTGCCAGACTGGTTTCCAAATCAGCTGCACTATTTACATTTTCAGCAGGTTTGGTCTTAAAAAGATCCCAGGAAGCATTTTTCTTTCAAAACCTACAAAACAACATAATTTATGTTGTAGCTGAAGTACACTCTGAACCTTGTAATCAATGAATCACTGTTTAAATATTGTACCTACAAGGAAAAATAATCTCAGAGCCAAAGGGTTGCCATATGGACTTCTGGAATACAACCTGTCTTCAACTGGGGACTTCCTGTATATAGTGATACAGTAATCCAAAAATCAGCACCAGAGGAAAACGCTCGTGACTGAAATTAGATTAGAATGATCCAGAACTAATGAAGTTTAGAACAAGAACTCCCATTTCATGTGGGCCTCAGTGGAAAGCTACCATCTGTTCCAGAGAAATAAACTTTCGACATGAACTGGAGAAACTTTGGGCAGAATGTCAGCTCCGTGCCAAGATCCCACATCAGCTCGGCATTTTTTGAACTGTGCTTTAATTTCTTTTTATTCAGTCTTTTCATGAATGTTTTAACAAATATTTCTGGATAAGAAGTATATTTCTTATAAGCCGAGCTCTGTTCTTGTTCCAGGACAGAGCTCAGTCCACATTTGCTGTCCCTGTAACCATGGTCTCTTCTCTCTGCACCCACGGCCTTCGCCGTTTCTCTGTCTTCAAGATGAGGTCGGTTTTATGAAATGCACCTGATCTGTATATGTTTGCAATGTGTTTAATTTTCTAATCATCTTCTCGACATGTTTAAAGAGGTTTTCCCTCTGTTCTTCTCATTATCTCTTTGCTTCTGTCATTTATTTGGCGAATATTTAAAAAGTGCCTTCTATGCTCCCAGTTCTGTGATGGGCACAGGAAGGTCTAAAGTGATAAGTCAAACCTGAGCCCATTTCCCATTAAACTTCTCGTCCATTGTCAGAGGCAACTAGGAAGTAAGAACAGTGTAAAACACGTTCTATAATTACAGATGTGGAAATGCTATGAAGAAAAAAAATACCATGTCACAACAGCAAGTAACATGAGGTCAGGCACTCACAAACACACACAGACACATACACACTATCAGATTTTTCTTCTTCAGTTTCAATGGGGCACGGGGAATGTGCACATTGCACACATATTGGCACTGTGCTTGTGTGTGGTCTTTATTTTGGAGGGGGGCATCAATTCTCAGGACTCATGATTGATGCTGAGCTCTCCTGGAGTTGGCCCTCCTCCCTTTCAAAACAGAGGTCTGTTTTTTAGGTGAGGTGACCAAGGTAATGTTTGAATTTTTGCAGTTATATGATGATGGTGATGACGATGATGACAAAGACAGGGGAAATGTGATCTCTTGTGCCTGTATGCTTCCTTTCATAAATACCTGACTTTTCTGAAGCCTCGGGGCACCCCACGCAGATGTGTGTCCTGCTGAGTAGTGCACGGTTCCAGCTGGGGCCGCGGAGAGAAGGCACACCAGCCCCTGTGTTTGTGGCCTTGTCCAGAGCAATGGCTTTCTTGTTAGCAGGCTGGCTGCCAGGCTCAATACGAGAACATGCTGATTTCCAAATGTGATGTTTTGCTGGGGCTATAATCAAAGCTGCCAGTAGTGAAGACCTCTTTCATCTCTCTCTTCTCTCTTCTTGGACATTCTGTGGGGCTTCAGCCTGGAAAACATGGCCAGCAAAAAGCAGAGGCCCTGGAAGAGTTTTTAAATTGCATAAAAATAGTTTTTAGACCTTAACGGCCTGAAAATGACATGCATTACTGATTTAAATACTGGCTGTAGGGCTGCAAATTAGTTATAACCTTCTTACTTACCTGTTGAGTTTATGGTTTTCTCTCCCTATGGGATTACAAAGCTCATATCTCAAAAATGTGGATTGGTAAAACAGAGAAATCTCTAGTTTTTTTTGATAGATATATTAGTAGTTTCTAGAAGTTACAGCTTAATTTTAATGGTTAGGAAGGTATTGTTCATCAGGAACCTGTTGGTTGAAAATGATAGCAAGCCAACTAGTGTGGCTTAATGAAAAAATACATTTATTGGAAAGACCAGGTGTTGACAAATTTCATCGGGTATGGCTGGATCCAGGAGTTCAAAACATAATAAGGGCTTAGTCCTTCTCTGTCCATATATCCACTTTTCTTTGTTCCTATTGCCTTTATTACTGGACATGTGGTGAACCCTGGCAGCTCAGGCTTGCACATATTTATAGCAATCAAATGCAGCTTGTAGTCTTTGTGGGCCTGGGGGTTCACTCTGATTGGACGAACTTAGGTGGCATCACTAATCTCTGAACCAATCGCTGTGGTCAGGCAGATGCAATATGCTCATTTTCCAGGCCTACATCACAATACTATCCTTGAAAATGAATGTGGGTATGTGGTTAGTTTCCACCCAAATCACATAGACAGAGAGTTCAGGAGGGATTATTCCCCTAAGGACAACCAGGTTGTCGTTTTTTAAAAAATAGAAAAGTGAACACTGGGCAGGCAAAACAGTCAATGCGAATTACTTGTTTCATAGAGCATCCAAGGACCCTTCCTCCAGAGCCTCTGTCCCCCTCTTGCTCTCGCCAACTAGCCTTGAGTCACTAGGGCTTTTTTTAGGTCCTTGAATGCACTGAGCTTCATCCCACCCAAAGTTTCCTCACTTGCACCGCATCAGGCAACGCCATGTCTCCTGAACGAGCTCTTCACATTCATGCCTCCAAACACATAACCTCTCTTCCTTCTCTCTTGTCCATCTTGGTTGTCATCCTTCTCATCTTTCAAGGCCCAGCCCAGTTACCAATCTTTCTCCTCCCTGACGCAGGCACACTTCATTGTTTCCACCTCTGTTTCTCATAGATCTGTTGGAATGCTAGCCAGGTTGTATTCTAGTGAGGTTTTTATGCATTGGTTTCCCCAGCTAGACTGCAATCTCTGATAATCTGAGCTACGTGCTTTGCATCTTTATATAATTAACTGGTAAAACAATATCACAACAGCACTTTAAGAGGTTTTCTTATGGAGGTAACTATTTTCAGTATTACCTTAGTAAGTCACTTGGAATGGGTAAACGAGCTAAGTGCTTTGCATGCTTTCCACTTGTGCCTCACACAAATCCTACCAGGTAGATACTGTTTATTATTAGTATACTCTACAGATAAGGAAACTAAGGCTTACTGAAGTTAAGAAACTTCTCTGTGGCTATGTAGCTAATATGCAGTAAAGTTAGAGTTTGCGTCCATATCTGCTTGACTCCAAAGTCTGAGGTTTTAACTCTCTCTTAGCCTGAATCAGTGTTCACAAATGTGTAAGTGCTCAGGTACCAATGGGTGCACCAAAGAGATGCCTCCCACCCACTCTGCCTCACCCCATCTTATCCCCACTGGCGATAAACTGCCTTCTGGATATGGAATTCTCCCCAGCAATAGATTAAGCATTGAAGTATCTGCTGTGCCAGTTTCTTTAAGCATCTTTATCTCCTGCTTTGCAGTTGGCCCACCCATGAGCACCCTGTCCTAATGGAATGGAATGGTTCTCTCAGTAATAAAAGTTCACACTAAGGTTGACAGTATTTTTCAAAATGCATGCCGTTCATGGAGATCACATTTGCTCTTTCTTATGCAAACAAGGCATTCTAATTTGTACCCAGTAGGTGTCACTAGACCTTCCTCTCCTGGCTGTGACTGTAACTGAATATGAATATGGAGTTGTTCTCTTATTAAGCAGCTGCTGAAAGAGACTCGTGGGATGTTACATTGATTTCTAAAAGCTAAATCATCCTGGATGGAGCACAGTTGTCTCCCAGCTAGCACTCACCTATCTCCCTGCCATAGAGCATGGTCATAAAGATGAAATACAGGTACTTAAGTGTACAAGAGGTAGGTGCCACCAGGCCTAAGTGTGGCAGCCTCCAAAGACCACCCTTTAAGATTCTGGCTCTTTGGTACCAGAGTTACTTAGAGCTGATGATGGGAAGGTAAAGATACAGTTGGATTTCAAGCCACCAGGAGGAAAAATACCCAAGGCTCAGAATATCTGGACTCTAGTGGTGGTCTGTGCCAAGAAATGTTTTTCTCTGCATAGCTGGGATAGCTGAATGCTTTGATTAGGGACAGTATGTAGCCATGCACCCAATATTTCCTAAATCTCTTCTAATAATCCAAATGATTGTAGAAGCTAAAAAGAACATAAAGGTAGAAATAGAATTGTTCCTAAATTCCAGGAGCTTAACAGCTACCAATACCTATTATTGTGGCCAGTACTGACTGGGCTGTTACTGAGGGACTGGGGGTAGAGTGTTCGTCTACACAGGCATGACTCCTGCCCTGATTGAGCTTAGAGTCTAGAGAGAAGACAGATGTTAAACAAGTCATGACGCAGTGCTAGTACATACTAGTCTGATGGCACAGTAACGAATAATGGGGACAGGTAGCAAGGGAGTCTGGGAGAGAGGCAGTCATGCAAGACATTTTAGAAGAGATCATTTTAAGAGGGGATCCATGGGTGAGTTGGAGTTAAAAGGAAGGAAGGGATAAGGAAAAGCTTAAAAAGAGAATCATGTCAGACAGAGAAGGGTCTATGTGAAGGTTCAAAGGCAGGATAGAATGAGGTACCTTCGATGAACTGAAAGAAAGTCTGAGGAGCTGGAGCTGGGTGGGCATGAAGAAAAGTGACAGACGACAGAGCTGAAAAGATTGATGGGTGGGGCCAGGTGACACAGGGCCTCATATACCACTTTAAGGAACTTAAAATGTAAAAGAACAATGAGAGCCACTGACGGATTTGAGGAAGAGTGTTATAATATCATGTGTTCGTTTGTTTATTGCTTATTGTTAAATACATGATGTTATAATATCATGTGTTTATTGTTTATTGGTTCCACAATACTTAGTGCAGGCCTATATGTGGCCAGCATATCAGGTGCGGTAAATTAATAGACATATAAACTGCAGTGAAAGACACAAAAAGTGATTCTTATTCAGGAAGAGGAGAGACAGTAAAGTCATCTCGGCATGAACAAATTCCATCCTGTTACAGAGTCGTGTGGAACCCAGGCATGTCTCAGGATCTGTTCTAGGCCCTAGAGATTTAGTGGTGAACTAGACACTGTCGTCATCATAGGGAAAACTCACAGTGCACACTTACAATCAGGGTGTGGCATAGAAGAAGCAAATACCAACAGGGATCCAGGAACTTCAGTGTTTACATTTTTATGTTCATAATCCCGTCTTATGAAAACTGACTATGCCCCCACTAAAAGGAATCGGAACTCCATGGTGGAATGGCTGATTGCAGAGCAGAAGCCGGAAATGTTCGAGCCAAGCCTGGGCCATATTTTCATCACCTTGGGAGCAAAGAAGCTATCAAAGACTAATAAAGTCACGTCAAAAGGACACAGGGACCAGGTTAATCGGTTTATTGCTAACCAAAGATGGGACATTCAAATTTCAAACAAATTATAATTGACAAAATCCTCAGTGAATTTATAAGATCTATAGGTTTTAATAATAGTTAAAAAAATTGCAGCCTCTTCCCACCAAAATACAAAAAGCATCATTGGTCAACATTTGAAGCAACTCCTCACCTTGAAAATTGACAAGTACAGGGAAATAATTAAACATCTTCTCTGCCTTTTCTGGATACTGGATATACAGTATCACAACTACCCCTAGGTAATGAAGAAAAGTACTTCTTTTAAAGAACTCCAGTTAATAAATGTGGAAGGATTAAAGAAATGACAATTAAAGAAACCAACATTTTGTGATTTCTGATGCAATGATTGATGTGGCTAAAGATTATCACTGAATAAAAACACTTTTCAAATGTAAGAGGAATTTTGTGGATGGCTCTGACCATCTAAGCCCACTGGTCAGTTTAAACATTATTCCTGTGATAAAATCACCCATTACTCATTCATGAAAATAAAAGGCCAAACTTGAATATGATTGAACCCTCAGAGCTAAATGTCTGTAAGCAATACGGAGTATAGAGAAATAAATTAAATGCTACCATGAAGAAACAAGCGAAATCACTGAGAATGTGAAATTTTCTAAATCTTTTTCTTCAGGAAGACAATGTAATAAAAAAATAAATAAAATGATGGAGGTGGCACTACTCCAGATTAAAAGATTCTAAGAGACATAAGCAAATAAAACATGTAGATCTTATTTGAATATTGTTTTGAACAAGTTGAGTGTAAAAGCAGACATTTTTGATGTAATCAGTAAACATCAATGTGATGGATCATAAGAGAAATCAAAGAATTATTATTTTGTTAGAGTTGATAATGGAATTGAAGTTATGTAAGAAAATGCCTATATTTTTTAGAAATGCATATTGAAGTATAAAGGGGTGAAATGACATGAAGTCTGAGATTTGCTTTAAACTACATAGCAAACAAAAAGGGGGAGATAAATGAAGCTTATGTGGCAAAATCTAAGAAATTATTAAATCTGAGTGCATTTATGAGTTTTCACTATACTGTTCTCCCTTCTTTTGTATGTTTGAAATTATTCGTGAGAAAACATGACTATGGCCTTGGAAAGTAGGTAAGGCAGAGATTCTCAACATACAGATGATGAAACTAGTGGCTGAAATATTAGCTCAAGGTCATGTAGCTAATAAGAGCCAGCTATGAGTGGATCAAAACCTGTGGTACATGTACACAATGGAATACTGTGCAACAGAAAGAAAGAAGGAGCTCCTACCTTTTGCAATAGCATGGAAGGGACTGGAGACTATTATGCTAAGTGAAATAAGCCAGGTGGCAAAAGACAAATACCGTATGATCTCACTTATAAGTGGAATCTAATGAACAAAACAAATACAGGAGCAAAATAGACCCAGAGACTTGGAAATAAAGAACAAACTGACAGTGACCAGAGGGGCGGGGGGAGTAGGACAATGGGGGAAAGAAGTGGAAGGGTCATCAAGGAACATGTATGAAGGACCCATAGCCATGGACAACAGGGCAGGGATTGACTGTGGGGGGTGGGCAGGGCAGGGGAGAGCAACAGAGGAAAAATTGGAACAACTGTAATCAAACAACAATAAAAAAAAGAAACGGCTATGCTTAGAACCCTAATTCCAAGTCTAGTGTTCTTTCCATAACATCTCCCACTTTGCTTTTCTGGAATGTGTTCAAAGGCCACCAGCTTTGGCTAAGAAAGTGCCTTGGTGTTGGGAGTAAACAGCCACCATTCTGATCATAAATCCTACCCTTTTCTCTAGAACTGGAAAAGAAAGTTGTGGTTTAACAATTGGCTCCTGGAGGGAGATAGTTTCCAACCACTGAGTGAGTGAATGATCGGGCACTAGTAGGGGGTTTGTTCACTGGCTAACTTCAAGGCCCTGGTTTCTGGCTTTCCTCAGGCCACAGGCAAATCTCAGGCATGCTGATCAGCTGCGAGCATGTTTCCACCTGCTCTCAGCTCTGCCCTAAACACCAGTTGCCCTGTCTCAAGGATGAGAACATAAAATTCTTTAATATGGGTTAAAAGAAATTTACCTGGCCACGTATAAGCAGACCTGTGGGCTAAAGTTCATATTTACGTGGTGTCTATAATTATCTTTTCTGGTATAATTCTGACCGGTTTTCTCTGTATCAGCGAAGAGGTGGGAATGCTAGCACAGCCGAAACATAACTAGCTCTATTTTCAGTAAAATGACCCTAACTGGCATTACTCTCTACTCCACAGCAGGCATACTGTTAGTGGCTTTCCAAAACTTAACTCATTCAACTCAGAGTGAATCTTAATTTATAACAAACCAGTCCAGAAAATGGATTTTAGAAAGCTCAGGACCTAAGAAAGCATCGAAAGTCTACTGCTTGCTTTTCCTTCTCCAGAAACCCGAAGAAAATGACTGCAGAAACACCAAGTACTCTCAGTTCTATAATCAGAGGTTAAATTCCTAAGCTGTCACCCAGGGAAGTGGCACATTATAAAGTATATGTAAGAAAGAAATTTCTGTTTACATTGGTTATAAAGGTGTTTGTGCAGAGGGTGTAAGAAAACCTCTTAGGATGCAGTTTTGTGGGCAGTGGAGGTTCCCAAGGAGAAAATATGTTCACAGGATAAGTGAATGGAAGAAGTTAAAAAATTGTCACTGTACTGTGAGCTTTACGAGAAATCATGTCTATCTATCTTGCTTATCCTTGTATCACCAGCACTGAACATAGTTCCTGGCCCGAATGAATGAATGAATGCATGAATGAATATGAATTTTCTCTCCTTAAAATGTGGCCAAAACACTTGCTTAGTCCTTGCCACATACATTCACAGCCAGGTAAGCAGTGAGATGCTGTTTTGTTATTTGCACATAGTAAATCCCAGAAAGGCATAAATGTTTGCATGTGTTATAAATGGATTGGCCTTTCTCAAATCTCAGCAAGTATGGCTGAGATCTGTGCATTGTTCCTTTCATGCATCCTCTGGATTGGATTAGGGTTGCAAGTTTGTCCTTCTCTCAGAATCACCCATTTCTAATTCAGATGCTCACCTGCTAAACTTGGTCTTTCAAGATCCCCTCCAATCTTGGTCTACTTCAAACCTTCATGTTTCTAGTGTCCTACATACTGCACTACGTGTATTAAATAATTTTTTACCCAAATCCAAGTTTTTCCAAATTCCTCGTTGTCTGCAAATTACCCAGAAATGCCCAGTCTGGAAGCTCTGTCATTGGAATCCTCTCTTTCAATCCAATCAGTCTTCCCAGTCTGCCCCAACTGGAATCTCTGCTCCAGACAAAGTGGTGCTTGGCACTTAGCCCTGGCCCTGGCAAGCCATGACCAGTTAGCAATCTCATATAGAAGGATTAGGTAGCTGCAGTCAGTTCCTTCATTCGCCAATGCCCAGGAATTCTGTTTAGCCAGAAACCCCACTTGTGGTGAATCACACTTATACAAACATTACACACACAGACTTGACCAAGCTCTTTGCTAACATTTCTGTGCTAACTCCAACTATGTGAAAGGGTACGCGCATACAAGAAGCATCTGACTGCCTTAACCTCCTTGTTTCTCATGCTTTTCTCTTGTATCAGCTCAGCTGACGTAACAAAATATCGTCATAGACTGAGTGGCTTAAACAACAGAAATTTATTTTCCTACAGTTCAGGAAGCAGACGTCTGAGATCGGGGTGCCAATGTGGTCAGGTTCTAATGAGCGCCCTCTTCCTGCCGTGCAGACGGCCGCCTTCTCGCTGTGTCCTCACACGGTCCACAGAGCTCTGGTGACTCTCCTTCTTATAGAAGTTGCCTGTGTAGTTAAGGCACCACCCATACAACCTCATGAACCTTCATTACCTTCCTATCTGCAAATATAGTCACAATAGGAGTGACAGCATCCACTTATGAATTTGAGGGGACATAATTCAGCCTACAACACCTCTTCATCCCAAACACCCATAATTCCAGTTGCCTGTATGTCTAAGCTACAAAATGGCTCATGCATTATTATAATTGGTCTAAAACCAGAAAGCTCAGTATTGGAATTTTCTAATGACTTTAATTTGTCAATCTTTTACTTTTGTTTCACGTGAACTCAGAAAGAACTAACACTCTGCAATTCATAGAAATGTGGTTCTACCAGAGTAGCAGTTGAGTCTAGTGATTTGCAGAGCCAGCAATGGCATCAGTCTTGGATTCAAGTCATGGCTCTGACACTTACTCCTGCGTGACCTTGAGCAGATTGTTCAGTGTCTTTGAAATTTGAATTCTAATCTGAAAATAGGAATAATAACACATAACTAATTGGATTGTTACAAGAACTAAAAGAAGTCATGGTATGAAGTGCTTGGCATGATGCCCAGCACATAACAAATAATATAAATTGGTAGATATTTTTTAACAAGGGTCAACTTTATTGAAAAGTTACCATGTAACATACACTCTGCTTAGTTCCTCCTTGCATTACCTAATTTAATCTTTATCGTATATCCTTATGAGGCAAGGAATTTTACTAATTCCATTTTACAGGCAGCATTGAGACTTGAACTGAGCCCAGTTTTCCACCATGCTATTGTGCTATTTCTCAACTGCACTGCAGTAGAGTCCTAAAGAACTCTGTGATGCTGAGGAACTGTGTAGAATTTTTTATATTTATTTTTTTAGAGATGGGGAAGCAGGGAAGTGAGGGATAGGAACATGATGTTCACCAGAAACTGATGAGTTGCCTTTCTCACACCCCCAACGAGGGACCTGGCCTGTACAACCCAGGTATGTGCCCTGACTGCGAATCAAACCAGTGATGCTTTGGTTTATGGGACAATGCCCAAATCACTGAACCACACCAGCCAGAGCTCTGTGAACTTGTTTGTGATCAAATACTTTTTCTGTCCCTTTCTCTCTTCACTCCTCTCAGGCTCCCGTTATGTGTAAGTTGGTGCACTTGGTGATGTCCTACAGATCTCTTAGGCTCTGTTAAGTTTTTAAATCATTTTCTTTTTGTTCTTCAGACTGGGTAATTTCAACAGACCTGTCTTCAACATTGCCAGTTTTTAATTATGTCTGCTCAAATTTGCTGTTGAATCTCTCCAGCAATTTTTTTATTCAGTTGTTATACTTTTCAACTCTGGAATTTCAATTTGATTTTTCCTTATAATTTCTATCTCTTTACTAGTGATAGGCAGAATAATGCCCCTTCCCCTCAGAGATGTTCTTGCCCTAAACCAAAAAACCTGTGAATGTTACCTTACGTGGCAAAGACTTTGCAGGTGTGATTAACTTAATGATCTTAAGATAAGAAGAGTATTATGGATTATCCAAGTGGCCCAATGTAGTCACAAGAGTCCTCATAAGGAGGAATCAAGAGGATCAAGGTCAGAAATGGAGATGTGACAATGGACAGAAATAATGTAAGACCATGAGCTGAAGAAGCTCAGCAGCCCTTAGAAGTTGGAAAAGCCAAGGAAACAGATTCTCCATAATAACCTCAACAAACAAAGCTCCTTTGGCCAATTTTAGACTTCTGACTTCCAGAACTATGAGATAATATGTTTGTCTTGTTTTAAGCCACTAACGTTTGTGGCAAGTTGTTACAGAATCAGTACGAAACAAATGCATTATTGATATTCTCTATTTGGTTAGACATCATTCTTATACTTTCCTTTGATTCTTTGATATACATTTTTTTTAGTTTTATGAACATATTTATAATACAGGATTTAAAGTCTTTGTCAATTAAATCCAACATCTGGTCTTCCTCAAGGATAGCGTCTCTTGTGTTGGCCGTAAAGTTCGTTCATTTGGTTTTTAAGTAAGACTAAAGACACATTTTTTTCATTTTCACCAATAACTGTCTTGAACAACATATTCACCATTTTGTTCCACTACCTTCTGCCATCTTTTGGGCAACTTCATAATTCCATCTTCTTAAAACTTTTTATCTTTTTGAGAAAAGAACTCTTCTAGGTGCCTTTTGCAGTATTTCCGGGATTTGAAATTTTTCCATCAAGGGAATTTTGTAAAGACCGAAATAAATGAAAATATGAAGGTGCAATGCCTGGTAAATGCAGCAGATGAATCGGAACTTTCTGGCCAAGCTCTAACAGTTTTTGCCTGGTCATCAAAGACACATACAACTTTATCCTGATGGAACATCATGCATTTTCTGCTGATGAATTCCAGATGTTTTTCATTGACTGCTGCTTCCACTTGGTCTGATTGGGAGCAGTACATGGTAGAATAAATCGTTTGGTTTTCCAGAAGAAGTTCATAGTAGAGGACTCGCTTCCAATCCCACCATATACACAACGACACCTTCTTTGGATGAAAGCCAGCCTTGGTGTGGTTGGTGGTAGTTCATTCTTCCTGCCTCACGATCTCTTCCACTCCACATCATCGTAAAGTATCCACTGTTCATCACCTGTCACAATTTGTTTTAAAAACAAAATGTTTTCTTCACATTTAAGTAGAGAATTGCATGAAGAAATATGGCCATGAAGGGTTTTTCTGCTTAACGTATGTGGAACACAAATATCAAGCAAGCTGGGGCAAATAATTTTCAACTCTTAATTTGGATAGCTTGAGTATGTCAGCTGTCTCCTGTGTGCTAGAACATTGACTGTTCTCAATTAATGTCTCCATTTGATTGCTGTCAACTTCACCTGGTCTACCTGACCAACTGTGGAGCATCGTCCAGTGAGAAATCTCCAGCACAAAATTTCACAGCTCACTCTTGACACATTTGATCAGTCACAGCACCTTCTCCATACACTGCACAAATCTTTTTTTGTGTTTCCATTGCATTTTTACCTTTCTTGAAATAATACAACATAATGTGCCAAAATATTGCTTATTTTCTTCCATCTTCAGTATTAAAATGGCCAAATAAAAACTCACCAATTCTGATAAGTGTTTTTAAATGCACACTAATGTGAGAGCTGTTTCAATATGATCTAAAAAAATCATTTTAAATGAAGTTAAAACAACTAAGATCCACAATAGCCATTGTATAGGAAAAAAACAAACAAACTTTTGGTCAACCCCACCCAATATTAACTACTGTCGTTTCCATGTTGGATGATACTTTTATGTTTCTTTGCACATCTCAATTTTTTGTTGAAAACTGGACATTTTAAATAATATAATGTGCAAACCCTAAAAATTATATTTCCTCCTTTCCCATTATTGTTGTTGTTTTTGCTGATGTTTGTTTCGTGACATCCTTGAACTAATTCTGTAAAGTCTATTTTCTTTGTCATGCACAGTCACCAAAGTCTCTGCTTGGTTAGCTTAGTGGCCAGATAAGGATTGGACAGAGGTTTCCTTAAGTACGTTTAACAAATAAGTCTCCCATTCTTTTTTGAGAAACTGTAGTGTGTGTGTGTGTGTGTGTGTGTGTGTTGAGGTGTGTATTCACTACTTTGACAGTTTATAACTCTACCCTAGCCTTCACTCCTTCACTTCTTGACTTGCACAGACACTGAAAACCAAACAGAAATGAGAGATCAGGACTTTCTCAGATTTTCCTGGGTATATGTACATGAACTTTAAGATGCCCGGGAATATGTGAAAATTTTTCAAATCACCCCTAGGCCTATCTCATACCCTAGATTTTTCCTTTTAAGTTTTTGGCCCACCCCTTGTTCTCCCCCAACTGATACTGGTGTCTTAGGTCGAACGTTGCAGTGTGAAACTGTTACCACTGTTTTGACAAAACCCCTCAGGATAAGGCTTTCCTCCCTGAGTGACCTCTGGGCCAAGTCGAATACATGTTCATCACAGACTGGAATTATTCTGAGGATCTACCAGACTGGTCAAACAATGAGAATGCCGTGAGGATGGAATGTTGTGAGGTACCCCACACCTGAGCTGTCCTTTTCTGTTGGTCTTCAAGACTAACGTGGACACGAAGAGAGAGAGATGGGAATGGGGTAAGTTAGAGTGTCATGGAGCTCACTGTTCTTAATAGGATCTGGTTATTTCTCTTAAATAAACATGCCTTGTATTTTTACAAGGCCTTTATTAATTTCCAGAGAAAAGATTTGATGCTGGTCATCTTTGCCAATGTTCTTATTGCTTTATGGGGGAGCAAATTTTTGGAGTTCCTTACTCTGCCGTTCCAAAAGTATTTCTCACAGCTGTGTTTTGTAACAGCTTCTTCCCTCCTCACTCCTGGTACAGTTGAATCTGGGCCTTTGAATTTCATTGGGAGAAATGCTACATTAGGTATATAAAACTGCATGTGTTTAGAGATAATACAGTCCCAATCCACCCAAATTTTTTATTTTCTACAAACAATGCTATATGTGTTTGATTACCAAAGTGAAATAATTTGAAGGAAAAAAGAAAGAAAAACGCAGTGCCTCACTAGGACCTGAAATTTTGTTCCCA
>PVKM010006690.1:0-43519 GCA_004027735.1 Carollia perspicillata
TGTGGGTGGGAGGGGGTGTGCAGGGTGGAGGGGAATAAAGGGGGGAATGGGACAACTGTAACAGCATAATCAATAAAATACATTTAAAAAAAAGAATGGTATAAGAAATGTAGAAGCCAAAGAATGTACATATACAACCCATGGACATGATCTAAGTAGGTGGGAGATGCAGGGCAAAGGGGAATAAAGGGAGGAAATGGGACAACTATAATAGCATAACCAATAAAATATAGTTTTTAAAAAGCAAAAAAATATATTTATTACTCACAAGTCCTAGAGGGTACATCGTGGCATACCCAAGGGCTACAAAATGATGTCTCAGGTATAGAGTAAGAGCACTGGGGACATGGGGCTCTCCTTTTATTGGGGTCTAAGAGAGTGGTGCTAAAGTTAAAGCACAAGAGTGGGGGAAAATTAGGTCACATAGTTGGTCAGTTTTCTGGGCTACCCAGGGTTTTCTAGAAAGGAAGCTTCATAGGTGGGGTTGCCTAGTTTCACTTATAGTTGTTTTCTTAGTAGCTCTGTCATGCAGCTGTGAATAATGTTTGTTTGAAGTGGATCTCTTTGAAATGGATACCTCAACAAGCAAAAGCGTATTGTAAGGCACTTGACACTTACACTACAGCAGTTATACTAATGTGCCAAAGCCATCTTTGCAGAAAGGCATTAAAGACAAAGCAAGAGAAGGACATTGGTATTTTCAGGACACCCATCATTTTCCCTCCATTCCATAATTCCAATTACTATTAGAATTCTCTCTAAAACCAGCTTCAATCATGTGTTCCACAGTTACCTCTCTTTTTGTTGGGTCCTGATCACCTGGAAGATAAAGTTCAAACTTACTCTGATAGCGTGTAGTTTATATTCCAATATAAAAAAAAAAACTATTTTTGATTACCTAATAGCCTGCTTACTTTGATGAATTTATGCCATTCTAGATGCTCTCTTTGTTGAAAATGTCCTTCTTTTCTTTAGACTTCATCACATTCAAGTTAGGTACACACAGCATTTCTATTCATAAGCCAAGGCTTGTTCAGCTCCTTGATGCAGAAATAAAACCATTTGCTTGTGCTATCATAGTATTTTGTTTATACTTCTACAATATGTCAAATTCATCACAAACTAACCTTATTATATTTTGTCATGCCCATGCTTGCAATTGACACTAGATTGTGAGCACATTGAGAAACAGACTATAAATGTATTCATCTTTGTAACTTGCAAACAAAGCAGATTTTTATACAAATAAGGAACTTAGGTTTATTAAGTGAACTGTAAAGTTTATAATATAATCAATTCTCATTATAATATGACAGAGTATGGCATGGGATAAACCCAAGCATCTTTATTACAAAAGAAACCTTAGTTATCAAAGACCAAGTATTGCCATTTCTCACATAAGACTGTAAGCATAAAGCATGTCATACAACATTCTTATAACACAAGGACATAGCACAGTGTTCAGAAGGTAGTAGATAGCCAGTAAAGGTTGGAGATTGCAATTTGCCTTACCATAAGCTGATGCAAAGGTTCATATGTACCCACTTAACTTGAGGGAGAGAATAAACTTAAAAACAATAATAACACAGGTGTTAGCTGAATTGGATAATTCACCTAAATAAAATATAATTTTCTATAGGCCATCTGAATGTCCTTTTGGAGAAGTGTTTATTCAGATCCATTGTCCATTTTTAAAAAAAAATATTGTTATTCTATAAAAATTGTCTCAATTTTTCCCTCTTTGCTCTCCTCTGACCATCCCACACCCCACTCCCACAGTCAGTTCCCACACAGTTGTCCACTTCTGTGGGTCACTCATACATGTTCTTTGTCTAGTCTTCCCCTTCTTTCCACCATTGGTCCCCTCTTCCTTCCCCTCTGGTCACTGTCAGTGTGCTCCATGTTTCCATGCTTGTGGTTCTGTTTTGTTCATTAGTTTGTTTTGTTCATTTGATCCCACTTATAGGTGAGATAGTATGGTATTTGTCTTTCACTGCCTGGCTTATTTCACTTAGCATAATACTCTCCAGTTCCATCCATGCTGTCACAAATGGTAGGAATTCTTCCTTTCTTTCTGCTGGGTAGTATTCCATTGTGTAAATGTACCACAGTTTTTCAATCCACTCATTTCCTGGTGAGCACTTAGACTGTTTCTAGCACTTGGCTATTGTAAATAGTGCCACTATGAACATAGAGGTGCATAAGTTATTTTCAATTGGTGATTTTGGATTCTTGGGGTATAATCCCAGCAGTGGAATCACTGGTTCAGAAAGCAGTTCTATTTTTAGTTTTCTGAAGAAATTCCATACTATTTTTGACAGGAGTTGCATTAGTCTGCATTCCCACCAACAGTGTACTAGGGTTCCCTTTTCTTCACAACCACACCAGTACTTGTTGTTTTGTTGATTTATTAATGATGTCCACTCTGACATGTGTGAGATGATATCTCAATGTGGTTTTAATTTGCATCTTTCTGATGGCTAGTGATGTTGTGCATCTTTTTGTATGTCTACAGGCCATATGTATGTCCTCCTTGGAGAAGTGTCTATTCAGACCTTTTGTCCAGTTTTTAATTGGATTGTATGTCTTCCTGGTCCTATGTGTTCTTTATATATATTTATATGTTTTTTGAAGCTCAAACCCTTGTCCAATGTATCATTGGCAAATATGTTCTCCCATATAGTCAGTTCCCTTTTTACTTTGATGATTATTTCTTTACCCATGCAGGCATTTTTTTAGTTTGGTGCAGTCCCCTTTGTTTATTTTTTCCTGTATTTCCCTTGCCATAGGATATATAGCAGCAAGAATATTACTGTATGAGATATCTGAATTTTTTCTGCCTATGTTTTAATCTAGGAATTCTATGGTGTCATGACTTATATTTAAGTTTTTTATCTATTTGAAGTTTATTCTGATGTATGGTATAAGTTGGTGATCCAGTTTCCCTTTATTGCATGTAGAAGTCTAGTTCTCCCAATTCCATTTATTGAAGAGGCTATCTTTAATCCACTGTATGTTCCTGCGCCGCTTTGTCAAATGTTAATTGACTGTAAGACTTGGGTTTATTTCTATGTTCTCTATTCTGTTCCATTGATCTATGTGTCTGTTCTTATGCCAGTACCAGACTGTTTTGATTACAGTGGCCTTGTAATATAATTTAATAGCAGGTATTGTGGTCCCTCCTGCTTTGTTCTTCTTTCTCAAAATTGCTGAGGCTATTTGGTATAATATTTGGTTTCATATATATTTTTAAATATTTCCCTTAATCTGTGAAATATATTATTTTTCTCAGATAACATGATAGTGTACATAGAAAAGAAAAAACTACTCAACATAATAAGTGAATTTGGCAAAACAGCAGGATACAAAGTCAATATTCAGAAATTGATGGCATTTTTTGTACACCAGCATTGAAATATCAGAAAGAAAAATTAAGAATAATATCTCATTTACTATAGCAAGAAGAAAAACAAAAGTATGTAGGAATAAATTTAACCAAGGAAGTAAAAGGCCTGTACTTGGAAAACTATAGAACATTGAGGAAAGAAATTAAAGAAGATACAAATAAGTGGAAGCATATACCGTGTTCATGGATTAGAACAATTGACATTATTAAATTGTCCATACTACCCAAAGCAATCTCCAGATTCAATACAATTCCTATTTAAATACCATTGCCCAATTTTAATAGATGTTTTTTTTTTTTTGGTGTTGAGTTTTATAAGTTCTTTATAATTATTTATATTAACCCCATATCATATGTATTGGCAAACATGTTCTCATATTCATATTCAGTAGGTTTTCTTTTTATTTTATTGATGTTTTCCTCTGCTGTGCAAAAACTTTTTAGTTGGATGTAGTTTCGCTTACTTATTTTTTCCTTTGTTTCCCTTGCCTGAGTAGATAAATCAGAAAAAAAGAAATTACTACAAGGAATATCTGAGATATTACCGTCTGTGTTTCCTTCAAGGAATTTATTATTTCAAGTCTAACACTTAAGTCCTTAATCCATTTTGAATTTATTCTTATGTGTGATGTGATAAAGTGGTCTAGTTTCATTTTTCTGTACATATCTGTCCAATTTTCCCAACACCACTTATTGAATACACTATCGTTAGCTCATTTTATGTACTTGCTCCCTTTGGCAATTATTAATTGACTACAAAAGTGTGTTTATTTCTAGGTTCTCTATTCTGTTCCATTGATCTATGTATCTATTTTTATGCTAGTACCATGCTGTTTTGATTACTATGGCCTAATAGCATAGTTTGATATTAGTTGTGTGATTCTTCCAACATTGTTCTTTCTCAAGATCACTGTTGCTATTTGGAGTCCTTCATAACTCCATATAAGTTTTTGAGCCCTGGCTGGTATAGCTCAGAGGATTGAGTGCTGGTTTGTGAAAAACAGGATTGCTAGTTCAATTCCCAATCAGGTCACATGCCTGGGTTGTGGGCCATGTCCCCAGTGGGAGGCGCACACGAGGCAATCACACATTGATGTTTCTCTCCTTCTCTTTCTCCTTCCTTTCCCCTCTCTCTAAAATTAATTTAAAAATCTGCTAACAAAGATTCTCATGTATTTGTTCTAGTTCTTTAAAACCTCATAGGTATCTTCATAAAAATTGTGTTGAATCTATAGGTTGCTTTGGGTAGTATGGACATTTTAATGATGTTAATTCTTCCTATCCATGAACAGTTATATACTTCCATTTATTTGCATTTTCTTCATTCCGTAGATTAGTGAATAAAGCAGCCATGGCACATTTACACAATGGAATAGTACTTGGCCATTAAAAATAACCTTTTACCTTTTGTGACAGCCTGGGTAGACCTGGCAAACAGTATGCTAAGTGAAATAAGCCAGTCAGAGAAAGACAAGTACTATATGGTTTTATGTATATGTATACTCTAATGTATAAACTGAAATAACAAGCAAAATAGAGACAGATCCACAAATAGGGAGCAGGGTAACAGCTCTGGCAGTTTGGGGTGAGGGAATTGAGCAAAAATAAAAAAGGACTCATGGGCATGGACAATAGTGTAGAGATTGCAGGTGGAGAGGAGGGGCAGGTGGAGGTGTAAAAGAGCATAAGAGGGATAAATGGTAATGGGGAAAACAATAAAAAGTGGGAAAATATAATGGGATTAATTTTGTTTGCCAGTAATAGTCATTTCCTCACACATTATAATAATGAGATTATATCAATATATGTTATGCAGCATAAAAATTATTCCAGGTACTCATAGAAAAGGGGATTTAATACAGGGAATTTAGTTCTTAAACCCTTTGAAAGTATTGGAAATCAGTTGTGGAACACCAGTAGGTTTCAGATTCATTAATGCAGTTGTAGTCAGGAAACGGTAGGGAACAACCTAAAATGTCACACTTTCCCACCAGCTCTGACATATGTGACTTAACAGGGAAAGATAGAGTCGGCCTGACTGTGAAAATTAGTCATGTCTGACAAACTTGGTATTGGCAATTCTTACCTTTTATAATAAAGACAAATGACTTCTCTCATATGTCTCCTTTCTCTTTCTGGTGCATCTCATTGGCAGAATCTAAACTGTATCTAAAATTTTAATGGTAAAGATGTAAAAATGGCTTTTCAGCGCCAAAAATCTAATGCTTTCATAATAATGTAGTGACAACTGTATTAAACTTTAATTTTGAAGCAATGCAGATGGTGGTATTTTTCAAATTGTTTAAATAAATGTTTAAATAAAAGCTTCAGATCTTTTTCTCTCATTTCTTTCTAACACTCTTATGTGCATATCTTTAATTATCTTTCTTGACTAACACATTTGTTAGATGAATATTGGTAGACCCTAGTTATTGATTTTTTTTTCAGAAAACTAGTGACTATGTAAGATTTTTCTTATAGGAAAGAACAAAAGCTTTCACAAGAAAAGGTGTCTTTTGGTTTCACCACTCAAGTAATAATGAGCTATCATTGGTAATATCACTGGTAAAATCCCTCAGTCAATTTTATTTGTATATTACATCTTCATAAACTCTATCACAGACTGAGAGGTCATTAAGACACATGAGTATCCAATGAATTCAGTTGCAGTTGTATTGGATACATATACAAATATTTCATCATTTTTATTGTAATGTTTTGTTTTTTTTTTACTTTTTTCGCTTTTATTTCCAAAAAGATTCTGTCAGCATTTTATAATAATCATATAAGTAAACATAATATTACTATCTTTTTTGTCATAACTCCAGTTGGGTGTCCAAAACTAAAAAAAATAAAGGAATGACTATAAACTTTGAACTCAATATTTCTCCAGGTTAGTTGAATAAATAAAGCTTCCTTGTGCTGGAAATTGGAGATGAGAGAGAGAAATGATAGGAGATAAGAAGTCTTGGAGGGAAAATTCTGGAGTACCTTTTTTCCTTCTATTCATATGCTTCCCAAAACAAGTTCCAATGGTATTCTGCATAGAAAAGTGAGCTTTCTGCAGATAAATGCTTAAGGTCTGATAAAGTTGTATTCAAATAGACATTATTGTGTTCATCTTCCCACTTACACCTTAATGCACTGAAAGAAACATATTTTCCTCAAAGAAAAAAATGTAAACACTACTTTTATTTGAGGTGTTTACACAGGAAAAATATTGTGTGTGCATGTGTATGCTTCAGTTTTATATCTCAAGTAGATTCTTTCTCAGAAACAGCTAAAATCAAACAGATGTTTACAAATGTTGACTTTGTGTATTGCTCTAATCTTGGGAAATACTGTCTACTAATTCCTATAATATCTCTTATGATCACATGCTGCAGTCCATGCTTTCTTTCTGAAATCAAGTGTCATTACCCAAGAGGATCCAGAATCTTTTCCTCTAGCACCTGGAATAAATGTAAGCAATCCAGGTTTTAAAAAGTTGCTACTATTTTCAGCTATTAGCTACTTTTTACAGCATACATTTAATGAAAATTGCTAGTCTCTAGATATAATATTCACTATAAAAACAATGTGTTGGCCCTGCCTGGTGTGGCTCAGTGACTGAGTAGTGTTCTGTGAATCGAAGTGTGACCAATTCAGTTCTTAATCTAGGGCACATGCCTACTTTGCAGGCCAGGTCCTCAGAAGGGGATGCACAAGATACAACCAAATATTGATGCTTCTTTCTCCCTTCCTCTCTCTAAAAAATAAATGAATAAAATATTTAAAAAGCATGATGTATAAAACAACATAACAATAAAAATATTATTATGGAAATTTAGTGGTAATAAGCAGATAACATCAGGAAGTTAAAAGCAAACACCATTTTTAACCTGGCACACACACATGCATGTACATTCTTAATGTGAGAAATAGAGATATGAAAGCAACATCTTAATGTTTAAAAAAACATATTTTGTTTAAGGAGAGATCCATGAGTGCATATGAAGATCAGAAATAGTCTTAGTAGTTTTAATGTTTAATGGGAGAGCTAAGCCCTATCTAAACTGATAAATCTAAAAAATGATAAAGATTCAATGAATACCACTCTAACAATAAAGGAATATATAGTAAAGCCAATAGAATAAGAAGAATGAAATTTTAAACCTGCCTCTTAAAATTCACCTACAGCCAAAGGTTCTTTCAGTGATTGAAAGAATCCCTGAATGGGCAGCAAACAAGTGGAAGAGAATCTCAGGGTGACTTGGCCCTTTTGCTGACCTGCCCCTGGCATTGGTGTTGGTGGAAGCCAAACTTGGTATGCAACTTAGCTCTTCCTATGTATACCTAGACCCATCAGAGAAAGCCAGAAACTGTGGATCACTTCATCACTTCTAACACCTCAAGACCAATCAAAAGCAGTGTCTGATACCAACTTACCCAAAGTTCCTCCCACAAGGCTCCAGAATCAAGACACTCTGTGGTGGTCTTTGTACCACATTAGAACACAATCCAGTTAGATCGACAAGGAGCACATCCAAAGCAGGGATCTCAGGAGGCACCAGACCCTACTGGAATAAATTCCACTTTGCAACATCAGCCTCCACACAGCAGCATCTATATTGTGGTTGGGGTGGATCATCATAGTCAGCCAACCTGAAGGTCAATCCCACACATGAACAGGCCAATAGAAATCAAGACTCAGTTATAAAAGGAGAGATCATATAACCCACATAACAGACATTCCTGGAGCATCTACCTCAGGTGATCAGGGAGATTGTGCCACTAAGTCCCTGAAACTCTTACTCATTCCTACTATATAAGGCCACCATAACAAGACTGAGAGATGTAGCAGCTCTACTAAATACATACAAACAAATTCAGAGAGGTAATCAAAATGGGGAAACAAAAATACATCTTGAAAGAACAGAAGGGGCCCCAAAAAACAACTAAATGAAATGGAGTCAAACAATCTACCAGATAGAGAGAGTACAAAACAATGTTTAAAAGGATGTTCAACTTACTTAGGGGGGAGGAATGAATGAACTCAGTGAGAACTTAAATAAAAAGACAGTAAGCATAAAAAATGAGATAGGAACCATAAAGAAAGTTAAGTATGATTACAATAATCTGAAATGAAGAATGCCCTAGAAGGAATCAATAGCAGACTAGAGGAAACAGAGGATCAGATCAGTGATTTGGAAGTAAAGGTGACAGCAAACAATCAATCCAGGTAGAAAAAAGAAAAAAATAATTAAAAATAAAGATAGTTGAAGGGACCTCTGAAACAACAGCAAGCATAAAAACATCCATATCATAGGGATACCAAAAAAAGATAGAGCAAGAGATTGAGAACTTCTTTAAAGAAGTAATGACTGAAAAAATTCCCCAAACAGGTGAAGGAAAAGACACACAAGACTGAGAAGCACAGGGAGTCCCAAACAAGATGAACCCAAAGAGGCCCACACCAATAGACATGATAATTAAAATGGCAAAGAATAAAACAATGAGAAAATCTTTAAAACAGCAAGTCAAAGAGTGTTAGTTACCCACAAGAGTTTCCCCATAAGTATGTTAGCTGATTTCTCAACAAAGACTTTTCAGGCCAGAAGAGATTGGCATGAAATATTCAGTGATAAGAAGCAAGCAACTACAACCAAGATTACTCTACCCAGTAAGACTAGTATTTAAAATTGAAAGAGAAAGTGTCCAAGAAAAAGAAAAGCTAAAAGAGTTCATTACCACCAAACCAGTATTAGAAGAAATGTTAAAGGGTCTTCTTTAAGAAAAAGAGGAAAAAAAGAGGAACATAATTCTGTATAATAAAATGGCAATAAATGAATGCTTATGAATAATAACTTTTAATTTAAACATATTAAGTGCTCCAATAAAAAAACATAGGATTTCTTATCAATGGATAAGAAAACAAGACCCATATAAATGCTGTCTACAAGAGAGCCACCTGTGAATAAAAAACACACAGAATGAAAGTAAAGAGATTAATAAAGATATTTCATGCAAATGAAAACAGAAAAAGCTGAGGTAGCAATACTTATATCAGCAAAATAAATTTTAAAACAAAGACTATTGACTTAAAACAATAAATTTTAAAGACAAAGAAGGACCTTTCAAATGGTTAAAGTATCAATGTAACCAGAGGATATAACCCTTGTAAACATTTATGAAGCCAACATAGTATCTCCTAAATATATAAAACAAATTTTAATGGATATAAAGGAAGAAATTGACAGTAATACAGTCATAGTAGGGGATTTGAGCACACCATTGAAATCAATGGATAGGGAGAATTCATTTCTCCTTAAAGAAATTTATAGATTCAATGCAATTGCTATAAAAATACCAATGTGTGTTTCACAGAACTAGGACAAATATTCCAAAAACTTATATGGAAACACAAAAGACTCTGAAGAGCCACAGTAATTCAGTAATTCTGAGAAAGAAGAACAAACTTAAAGCCATCACACCACCTGATATCAAACTATACTACAAGGTTGTACTAATGAAAACAGCATGGTACTGACATAAAAGCAGACTTATAGATCAATGGAACAGCATAGAAAGCCCCAAAATAAACCCATCAATTAATATTTAACAAAGGAGGCAAGAACATACAATGGTGTAAAGACACTCTATTCAATAAATGTTTTTTTTTTGAAAATTGGAGAGATACATGTAAAAAATGAAAATTGCCTTCTTACACCATATACAAGAATAATTTCAAAATAGTTTAAAGACTTAAATGTAATACTTGAAATCAAAAAGTACTCTGAAGAAAACGTAGACAATGAAATCTCTGACATTTCTCTTAGCCATATGTTTTCTAATATACATTGTCTGGTAAAAGTCCAACCATTGTTAATATAACAATAACCGTTTGCACAACACTGATGTAATATGGCAGCCAAGGTGAGTGGACTGGCATGCACATGTTGAACACTGACAACTTCACTGTACCAGTTAGTGGTGGCAATAGATGCTATTGAGCATGTGTACTACGTAGCCATCACATTCAAAATGACTGAGAGAATGGAGCAATGAAGCTTCATCAAATTTTTCATTAAGCTTGAATGTTCTCTGCAGAAACTATTCAGATGATTCAGAAAACTACAGTTATGAGCAACTGGTGACTGGCAACTTCACTATGACAATGTGCCCACTCAAACATCATGTCTTATACAGAGTGTTTTTGTGAAGCATCAAATCACACAGGTGGCTCAGCCTCCCTGCAGCCCAGATTTGGTACCCTGTGACTTCTGGCTTTTCCCAAAACTGAAATCATCTATGAAAGGGAAGACATTTCAGACCATCAGTGAGATTCAGGAACATGTAATGGGGCAGCTGATGGTTACTGAGAGAACTATGTGAAGTCCCAAGATGTTTACTTTGAAGGTGACTGAGGTGTCACTGTCCTATGTACAATGTTTCTTGTATCTTGTACAAGGGAAACAAACAAACAAACAAACAAATAAATAAGTTGCTCTACATCAAACTAAAAGGGCTTTGCACAGCAAAGGAAGCCATCAACAAAACCAAAAGACAGCCTACTAAAAGGGAGAACATATTCACCAGTGATATATCCTATAAGGAGTTAATATCCAAAATTTATAAAGAACTCATACATTTCAACATGAAAAAAAGATAAAACAATCCAGTTAAAAAATGGACAGAAGACTTCAATAGACACTTCTCCAAAGAGGACATACAGATGGCCAATAGACACATGAAAAGATGTCCATGGTCTCTAATCATCAGAGAAATGTAAATTAAAACTACAATGAGATGTTGCCTCACATCTGTCAGACTGGCTATTATCAATAAATCACCAAACAACAAGTATTGCTGAGGATTGGAGAAAAGGGAAACTTCATGAACTGTTGGTGGGAATGCAGATTGGTGCAGCTGCTATGGAAAACAGTATGACATTTTTTTCAAAAAATTAAAAGAGGAACTGCCTTTTGATCCAATTATTATATACATATATTCATTGTATTATATATACACACTATGTGTGTATATATATAATGATATATAATTACATATAATATATAATGGCATATAATTATATATCATTATATATACTATATGTGTATATGTAGGATATACATATATATGTAGAATATATATGCATATATATGAAGTAACTTTAAACCCTAATTCAAAAGAATATATGCATCCTTATGTTCATTGAAGAATTATTTAGAGTAGCCCAAATATGGAAGCAACTCAACTGGCCATTGATAGATGAGTTGATGAAAAAACTGTTGTGCATATATGAAATGAAATATTAATCAGCCATAAAAAAGTGAAATGTAACCATTTGCAACAACATGGATGGACCTAGAGGGTATTATGCAGTCAGTCGGAGAAAGAAAAATACCACATGATTTTGCTTTTATGTGGAATCTAAGTAACAAAAAAAAATTGAAAGAGACTCATAGATACAGAAAAGAGACTAATGGTTGCTAGAGGGGAAGAGGGATTGGGAGTTCATTTGCATGATGAATATCAGGGATTAAGAAGTAGATAGAAATCAGTAATTACAAAATTGTCATGGGGATGCAAGTTATGTTATTAAAAATATAGTCAACAATATTGTCATAACTAAATATGGTGCTATGTGGGTACTGAAAATATTGGGGGGACCACTTTGTAAAGTATATGATTTTCTCACCCCTGTGCTGTACCTCTGTGTAACAAATATAAAATAATATTAAAATGAATCATAGAACTAAATGTAAAACTCAGAAATATAAAACTCCTTGACAATTTCAGGAGATTATCTAGGTGACCTTGAATTTGGTAATCATGTTTTAGATACAACTCCAAAAGCATTCTTCATTTAAAAAAAACAACAGGAGCATTATAACTTTATTTTAATTAAAATTTTCATCTGTGAAGGACCTTTTTTAGGAGAATGAAAACACAAGCCACAGACTGGGAGAAAATACATGTAAAACAAATATATGATAAAGGAGTAGTACATAAAATAAACAAAAAATCCTTAAAACTTCACAATAATAAAATAAACAACCCATTTTGAAATGGGCAAATGATTTGAATAGACCTCTCAACAAAGAAAAATATATGGATAATAAAAACCATATGAAAATATGTTCAACATCAAAAGACAGCAAGGAACTTCAAATTAAAATTGCATTGAGCTACCACTACAAACCCACTAGAATTACTTAAGTATAGAACACCTGACACTGCCAAATACTGGCTAGATTGTAGAGCAACAAAGAAGCTCATTTATTGCTGGTGGAAATGCAAAACAGCACAGCCTTTGTGGAAGACAGTTTGGCAGTGTTTTACAAACCTAAATGTATTCATACCAGTAGATTCAGCAATTTAATTACTTGGTATTACCAGAATGAGTTGAAAACTTACATTCACACAAAAATAGAAGCTTACTTATAATTTGAAAACAACCAAGATGTCCTTTAATAGATGGATGAATGAATAAGCATCCAGTGATACATCCAGACAATGAAATACAGTCTTACTCGGTGTTAAAAAGAAATGAACTTTCAAGCCATGAAAATATATGGAGGAAACTTAAATGCATATTTGAGTGTATGAAACCAATCTGAAAAGGCTGCATACTCTATGTTTCGAACTGTATGACCTTGTGAAAAAGGCAAAACTATGGTGACAGTAATAAGGTCAGTGGTTGTCAGGGGTTGAAGGTGAGGAAAGAGGGAAAGATAAATAGCTGGAGAGAAGATTTTTAGAACACATGAAACTATCCTGTATGACACTGTATTGATGCATGCATCTCATTATACATTTTAAAAAACTTATAGAATGTAGAACACAAAGAGTGAATTCTAATGTAAACTGTGGGCTTTAGTTGCTAATTATTCACTTCTTAATTTTAATCACATTAGTGCAAAATGTTAATATGAAGGGTAAATGTGAGAGGGGGAAATTGGGGAGTGTATTGGGACTCAGTACTTTCTGTAAACCTAAAACTGCTCCAGAAAATAAAATTTATTAATTAAAGTAAATTTAAAAATGACATGGGTTTATATGTTGTGCCACTTGTGATTCATTCTTTAAAAAAAAAAAAAAAAACTTATGAGAAGTCATGTAATGCCCTCTTTTTATTTACGGATTCCTGACAATTTTCCTCATAATAATCTATAATTATTATAGAACTCATTTTAGCATTTTAGATCAGCATACCCTACTAAATTTATCTCACCCATAACTCCAAATGCATCTTCTGTTTTAAAACCTTGCTTTAAATTTTGTTCTACACTCAAGCTGGTCTTCGTATCTAAAGGAGTGGCCCCATGAATATGCAATGTTTTCTGCCATTAGCGTTACTTCTAAATCCCCAATTTATTATTTTAAAATTCATGTTTGAAACATTTCAACATTTTCCAGTCTAAATCATTTTTTCTTCTTAGCATAGTATAAAAATACCAACACAATTTTACTGTATTTTATTCTCCATGTTATTATAACACACTTTCTACTCCTTACCTAAAGTTACATACCCTGTACAAACACACATTCACACACTACATGACACATAATGATAGTCACCCTCCCTTAAATATATTATATCTAATATATTTCATGTTATATAATAGACAGATATAATTATATATAATCTCCTGTGTTAAAATATATTGTATATAGGATATATGATATATTAGTTCACTGTGACTATACTCATGCTACTCTTTTTTTTACACTCTTTATGAATAGAGTTTCCAAAATCATTTAAAGCCCATTCTAAAATTTGTAACTTATCAAATCTTTGTTTGAACACCCTACTTTGCTTTCTCCAAAAACATGTATTCATAGGCTGCTTAGGCTTGATAATAAAAGTTTATTTACATATTTATTTCCTACATTTTCTTCCTTCCTTAGCCTAATAAGTTTTTCTAAGAGATAATACTATATTTTATTTTATTCTGTGCTCAAAATAGTAACTTAAACATAGAAATAATTCAACTCTTTTTAAAAGTATGTTAATTTAATATTGTGAAAAATATTCAACCATTTTTGAAACAATGAATACATCAGAATTAACCTCTTAAAGTATGTTCCTACTTCTATTATCTTAATAGACTGGTTATGTGAAATAAGTTATTTTTTCCTTTTTTAATATTCTACATGAATAATTGGTCAGAAAATTTATTTAAAGACTCTAAAGACAAGTTCAGTGAGTTTGTGCATCTGTGGTTTGTGCATTGCTGTATACCTGTATCTATAAATGTTATTTTTAGCTATATCCTAAAATTATTTAAATAATTATGCAAAATATAACTGCTTTCTCATAAAAAGCTTAATTAACACAATTTCTAAATGTTTTGCTTAATATCAAACATCCTGTGCAATGTTCTACTTCATATTTTATTATGCATATATGATACTAGAATGGTAAGAAATCTCAGAGAATTTTAGCTCTGTATTTAAACTGGTAGCATGAGAGCATCTCCAATCTCTGCCCTACATGAAAAAGACTATTTTTTTCTGCTCCCAAAAAGGCAAAGAAGCATAGTTAAGCCTGAGAATTCTTTAGCAGGCTAATGGTGCGATACCACTGCAATAAAATAAGGACAGAGATTTTCATTAAATTCAAGCATTATACTGAGGTTTTAAAGAGGTTATTAATTCTAACCCAAGTGACCATCATCCATATCTTCTATTTTCCATACAGAACTGCTTAAAAAGGTCACTGAGGTATCATTTTGTATTTAAGCATTTATCACCCAATTAAACTCAAAGGTTCATATTAAAATGTTAGTATAAAGGTAAATAATATTTTGTTAAAATAAAGTCTATATTATTTGTTTTATTAACCAATAATTTTATTAATATAGTGTTATCATACAAATTCAAGCAATAGGCATTTTTCTACAAAAGTACATTATATTTGAGCTTTTCCTCACTCTGCTGCTACCACCTACTGTTAACTGCCAATACTCTTCTCAAGACATAATTCTTGTCAATATTCTGTTGTACATATTTCTGGGTTTTTTGTATGTACACATATACATGTATGTGTGTGTATCCATGAGCTATAGTTTTTAACATAGAGAGTAGACTGTGATTATTCTTATCTCATTAAAATATATTTTAAAGATATTTGCATATTGCATATAGGTTAATATTTTTATTTTAATAACAAGATTACATTACATGGATAAGCAATATAACAGTGATTAAGAGAGTGTGAACTGTGAAATCAGAATGTTTTTGCTAACCACTCACAAACTGCCTAAGTTATAGTAAGTTATTCAACCTCACTGAGCCTGTTTTCTCTTCCATACATTGTAGAACATAATAGAATCTATCACAATGACAGTCATGAACATTGAATGGATGAATTAATTAATGCATGTAAAACATTTACAGGTTTATAGTACACACTCATTAAATTTTATATATTAATATGTAATGGTAGGGCTATGATATAATTTACTTAATAACCTTAAATTAATTTCTTGCACTTTTTCACTGTTACAAAAAATTCTATAGTGAACATATTGGCTAACACAACCTCAGCAACTGTTACATACAACTAGAAGTTCAATTGTTAGTTCAAAGCATATGTATATTTTAAATTTTACATCTGTTTTCAAATTGCTTTCTTTTTAAATGTATTTTATTTATTATTCTATGACAGTTGTCCCATTTTCTTTTCTTTCTTTATTGTCCTCTGCCCTGCACCCGCCTTCTTACAGGCATCCCCCACTTAGTTCATGTCCAAGGGTCATAAATATAAATTCTTTGGTTTCTTCATTTCCAATACTATTCTCAACCTCCCCCTATCTATTTTATACCTACCATTTATGCTTCTTATTCCCTGTACCTTTCCCCTCATTCTCCCCTCACCCATCCCCACTAAAAACCCTCCATGTGATCTCCATTTCTGTGATTCTGTTCCTGTTCTAGTTGTTTGCTTAGTTTGTTTTTGTTTTAGTTTTTAGATTCACTATTGATAGTTGTGTTTGTTATCATTTGACTGTTCATTGTTTTTGATCTTCTTCTTTCTCTTACATAAGTCCCTTTAACATTTCTTATAATAAGGGCTTTGTGATGATGAACTCCTTTAACTTGACCTTATCTGGGAAGCACTTTATCTGCCCTTCCCTTCTAAATTACAGCTTTGCTGGATACAGTAATTTTGCATATTGGTCCTTGCCTTTCATGACTTTTCATACTTCTTTCTAGCCCCTTCTTGCCTGCAAGGTTGCTTTTGATAAATCAGCTGATAGTCTTATGGGAACTCCTTTGTAAGTAACTTCTCCTTTTCTCTTGCTGCTTTTAAAATTCTATCCTTATCTTTCTTTAAAAGATTTTATTTATTTATTTTTAGAGAGAGGGTAAGAGAGGGAGAGAAACATCAATGTGTGGTTGCCCTTGCATGTGCCCACCACTAGGGTCCTGGCCTGTAACCCAGACATGTGTCCTGACTGGGAATTGAACCAGAGATGTTTTAGTTGGAACTTTGGGTTCACAGGTGGATATGCAATCCACTGAGCCACACCAGCCAGGATATTTCTTCTTATCTTTAATCTTGGATAATGTAATTATGATGTGTCTTGGTGTGTGCTTCCTTGGGTCCAGCTTCTTTGGGATTCTCCAAGCTTCCTGGACTTCCTGGAAGTCTATTTCATTTGCCAGATTGGGAAAATTCACCTTCATTATTTTTTCCAGTAAGTTTTCAATTTCTTGGTCTTCCTCTTCTCCTTTTGATATCTCTATGATTTGGATGTTGGAACATTTAAACTTGTCCTGGACATTCCTAAGCCTCTCTTCATTCATTCTGTTTTGGTTGAACATTTATTTTGTCATTCTACTTCAAATCATTGTTTTGAGCCCCAGTTTCCTTCTTTTCACTGTTGATTCCCTATATATTTTTCTTCATTTCATGTTGAATAGCCTTCACTTTTCCCTCTATTTTGTGACCATACTCAACCATTTCTGTGAGCATCCTGATTACCAGTGTTTTGAACTCTGCAACTGATAGGTTGGCTATCTCTTCAGCACTTAGTTCTTTTTCTGGAGTTTTGGTCTGTTCTTTCATTTGGGCCATATTTCTTTGTCTTGGCACAGCTGTTACATTGTAAGAGGCAGAGCCTTAGGTATTCACCAGAGTGGGGCAACCCTCATTGCTGTGTTGTGGCCCTATATGAGGGGTAGGGATCTAAGAGAGGAAAATGCTGCTTACTCAGCTCTCAGCTGGCTTTTAAGTCACTGCCTCTGCTACCCACAAGCAAATTGGGCCCTTCTTGTGCTGATTACCAGGTGGGTGGTTTTGTGTACATTCTAGGATCCTGTGGGTATCTTCAACAAACTCTCCTGTGAGGCTGGGAATGTCTCCCACCACCACAACCCCCACAGGTTTTTATAGCAAGATGTATTGAGGTTTTTTTTCCCCACACTGGAACCCTGGGTGGTGTGGTCTGTCTCACTCCCCCCAGTTGTTCCTCCCAGTTTATCTGCACACAAACATGCGACAACCCAGTCCTCCAGCTATTGCCTTGCTGTGCATCTTCTCCACTTCCACTGCCTGTTTCTGCCCCTCCTACCAGTCTGGATGAATGTTTTCTCTTTAACTTCTTGGTTATCTGACTTCCATACAGTTCTATTTTCTAGCAGTTCTGTTGTGTTTTTTTGTTTGTTTTTGCTGTTGTCCTTCTTTTGGTTGGTGAAGAGGTAAGTGCTTCCATGTACTTATGCCTCCATCTTGGCCAGAAATCCTCCTCAAATTGCTTTCTAAAAGACTATTATTTCATTGATTTGTAGAAGCTGTTTATATTCTGTGAATAAAAACTATTTTCATGTTATATTACCAATATTTGTTTTCATTTTGTAACTTTTAACTTTGCATATATCTACATTTATCAAAGAGAATTTTAAAATTTTGGTTAGAACAAATTGTTTTGTTTTTTCATCAGTGATTTTTGGGATTTATATGCTGCTTAAAATCAAGCATCAGGGATTATTTTTAAAGGCCACATAGTAAATATTTTAGAGTTTTTGAGGTCACATGTGGTTACTATAAGATATTCTTCTTTGATTGTTCTATTGAAATGTAAAGACTATTCCTGGCAGGCTGGATTTAGCCTACAGTCCAGATTTAACCCATGGGCCATAATTTGTTGTCACTGTTTAAGAATATTATAAAACTGTCCTACTAGAATTTAAAATAGTATAAAAGACTTGGCTTGTGTGGCAGAGTGGATTGAGTGCCAGCCTGCAAACTGAAAGTTCTCTGGTTCAATTCCCAGTCAGGGTGCATACCTAGGTTGCAGTCCAGGTCTCCAGTTTGGGGCTTGCAAGAGGCAACCACACATTGATGTTTCTCTCCCTCTCTTTCTCCCTTCTTTTCCCCTCTCTCTAAAAATAAATAAATAAAATCTTTAAAAAATAAACAAAGTAATATAAGTTCATCTTAAAAGAAAAATCTGTTAATCCAGAGACTAGATAAAATACCTAATGCTTGACTCCTCACAAATAAATTCACTTACAGAGAAATTGTGAAATAGATTATTCTCATATTGATGTGTTATTCAGAGCTATACAGGTGGTACAATAAATCTGTAATTGAATAGGTCTTGGTTGATGGCACCATAGAGCGATGCATAGAAAATATTTAAAGGAATAGACTCAGAAAACAAGGTACTCCTAATTCCCACAATTCAAATTTCTCATATATGAAATCACAATCAAAAGTTTCAAAATTATAAAACACAAGAGAAAGCAGTTCAATGTGGAATAGAGTTAACAAATACAATAAATGCCAAATATGCTGTTAGTTTTTACATTACAGAAAATAATATATAACAAAAAATATTTAAAATGTTTAAAGAAATAATAGACAAAATTAAAAACAAAATCAGTTGTTATGAAAAACAAGCAAGTATCACTAATAGAACAGAAAACAACATTGCTGAAATTAAAAACTTAATGTGTGTGATTTCCATACAGAACAATAGAGAGTTTGAAGGGTGTCACTCTCAGAAACATGGACAAAATGCAAATCTCTGATGTCTTGATCTTATCTGACCATGAATTTTCTGGGAAACCAACCAACCTAATTTCTGGAGTAAGGTACTTTCAGAGAGAAACATGACTTAAGAATATGCTTATCATAGATAGTAACAACTGAACTTCATAAGAACCAGTCAGTTGGAGAAAAAGTTAAGACCTGTTTGATGTGAAAATAAATGAATGTGAAGTGTGTGTATGTATGTATATACATACTTCACATTAATTTATAATTCAAATTCATTCATTATAATTTTCATATATATATACACATATATAAAGTTATAATATAAATAAAGAGGAGTAAAGGAAGTTAAGATTTCTGCACGTCACAAATAAAAACAGATAAAATGAACATACCAGTACACTATGATAAATTATATATATAAGATGTAATACCTACAAAAAACATAGAAAGAGCTATACAAGAGATTAAAGTCAAGAACAATGGAGATTAATAAACATAGAACTCTAGAAAATGCTTGAGAAATCCACAGATAGGAAGGGTTAAAAAAAGAAATGAAAAATATAACATTTTTTTCCAAAAGACACATCTGATAAAGAATTGTTATCCAAAATACTCAAAGGACTACCAAAAATTCAATAACAGAAAAAATAACCATATTAAAAAATGGGTCAAAGATCTTAACAGACACTGTACCAAAGAAAATATACAGGTGGCAAATAAGCAAATGAAAAGATGATCCACGTCATATGTCAACAAGAAAATGCAAATTAAAACAATGAGATACTACCATGCACCTATTAAAATGGCTAAAATCTAGAACTCTGACACCAAATTCTGGTGAGGGAGTGGAGCAACAGGGACTGTTATTTATTGCTGGTGAGAATGTAAAATAGTTCAGTTACTTTGGGAGACACTTTGGCAGTTTCTGTAAAAATCAGACATACATTTACCATCTGATTCAGCAATCACACACCTTGGTTATTTCTGAAAGTACTTGAAAACTTATGTCCACACAAACACATGCTTTATGTTTATACACACAGATGTTTATAGAAGCTTTATTCATAATTGCCAAAACTTGGAAGCAACCAAGATGTTCTTCAGTAGGTGAATGAATAAATGGATTGTAGTATATCAGACAATAAAATATTATTCTGTGCTAAAAATGAATGGACTATCAATCCATGAAAAGTCATAGAGGAACCTTACATGCATATTACTGAGTGAAATAATCCAATCTGAAAAATGTATACCTTGAAGGACTAAATACTATATTTACCTTTTCACATTTCCATATTTTTTCATTTACCATTTTCAATACATATAATCTAAATTATATGAGTGTTTATATTTGCCATTTTCAAAACCATTTGTTAAATATTTTCATCCTTATTTGCAAACTTTTAAAAATAACTTAGGGGTGTAAAATGTATCATTTTCGCATTGAGATATTGATAGTAAAATTCAAAATGTCATCTTTTTTAAAGAGATGAAAATAATAAGCAATTGAAGTTTACTCCATAACCATGGGTATGAATAATAAAGTACATTACTAAGTAATTTTTTAAATATATTTTATTGATTATGCCATTGCAGTTGTCCCATTTCCCCCACTTGATTCCCCTCTACCCTGCATACCCCATTGCACCCACACTCCCCCCATTTAGTTCATGTCCATGTGTCATAAGTTCTTTAGCTTTTACATTTCCCACACTACTCTTGCCCTCCCCCTGTCTATTTTCTCCCCATCATCTATGCTATTTATTCTCTCTACCTCCTCCCCTGCCTCTTTGCACTCCCCTGTTGCTAACCTTCCAGGTGATCTCCATTTCTGTGGCTTCACTCCTGTTTTAGGTGTCCACTTAGTCTGCTATTGTTTTAGGTGTGGTTGTTAATAACTGTGAGTTTGCTGTCTTTTCACTGTTCATATTTTTTATCTTTTTTTTCTTAGATAAGTCCCTTTAACATTTCATATAATAAGAGCTTGATGATGATGAACTCCTTTAACTTGACCTTATCTGAGAAGGGGTTTATCTGCCCTTCCATTCTAAATGAACGCTTTGCTGGATAGAGCAATCTTGGATGTAGATCCTTGTATTTCATGACTTGGAATACTTGTTTCCAACCCCTTCTTGCCTGCAAGGTCTCTTTTGAGAAATCAACTGACAGTCTGATGGGAACATTTTTGTAGGTGACTGTCCCCTTATCTCTTGCTGCTTCTAGAATTCTCTCCTTCATTTTAATCTTGGCTAATGTAATTATGATGTGCCTTGGTGTGTTCCTCCTTGGGTCCACCTTCTTTGGGACTCTGAGCATCCTGGACTTCCTGGAAGTCTATTTCCTTTGCCAGATTGGGGAAGTTCTCCTTTATTTTTTGTTCAAATAAGTTTTCCATTTGTTGCTCTTCTTCTTCCCCTTCTGGTACCCCTATGATTCGGATGTTGGAACATTTAAAGATGTCCTGGAGGTTCCTAAGCCTCTCCTCATTTTCTTGCATTCTTGTTTCTTCATTCTTTTCTGTTTGGTTGTTTCTTTCTTCCTTCTGGTCCACTCCATTGATCTGAGTCCCAGTTTTCTTTCCATCACTATTGGTTCCCTGTACATTTTCCTTCATTTCACGTATCATCACCTTCATTTTTTCATCTAATTTGTGACCAAAATCAACCAGTTCTGTGAGCATCCTGATTACCAGTGTTTTGAACTGTGCATCTGCTAGGTTGGCTATCTTTGGTCACTTAAAAGTATTGGCTCTGGGGCTTGGAGCTGTTCTGTTTGAGTCATATTTGGTCAGATGGCACCTGTTACATATGTGTGGTGGAGCCTTAGGTGTTTACTAGGGTGGGACAACCTAGTTGCTGGGTTGTGAGCTGTCTGTGGGGGCAAGGTCAGAGAGAGAACAATGGCACCTGTTCCATGTTCTCTCAGATTTGCATCCCCTCTGCTGCTTCCCACAGCAAACTGGGCCCCTCTGGCACTGGTTCCCAGGTGGGCGGGCCTATGCATGCTCTGGGACCTCACGGGTCTCCCCAACGACCTCTCCTGTGAGGCTGGGAGTCTCTCCTGGCACCTTTTCAATTGGTGTTTTTAGGCTTTATATCCTGTTGCTGGGGCCCTGGGCTGTGTGGTCCGTCTGACTGCCCACTCTTGCCTAGTTTATCTGTGCGGGAATGTGTGACTGCCAACGGCCAACTGCCCTGCCTGTTTTCTCCCCATGTCTGGGGTCTGTAAACAGGGTGCCAGTCCTGGTCTACCAGCCACTGCCTTTTCCTGCCGTGTTCCCTCTCAGCCACCTGCCGACTCCACCCCTCTTACTGGTCTGGTTGAATGGTTGTCGGACTTCCGCAGTTCAATTTTCTGTTTTGGTTGTGTTATTGTTTGTAAATATTTGTTGTCTTTAATTTTGGTTGTGCGAGGAGGCACAGTGTTTCCATCTACGCTTCCACCTTGGCCAGAAGTCCTAGTAAATAATTTTTATGCTTAAAATGTTTATTTTAAACTTACTAAGGACTTATTTTTTGGAGAGAAAAGCATGCACTAAATGTAAAATTTAACTTTTAAAAATAATTTTGTTGAAATTATTTATACAATCCTTAGTATATAAAAATACTTCAAATACTTAGTATATAAAAATACTTCAAATATGGTTTAGTCAAGATATAACTGAAATGGTTTCATCAAACAAGAATTCAAACTTATCTTCATGAACAAATATATTCATGAAAACTATCAATTAAACATGTTTTCAAATAATTTTGAGCAAATGAAAAGAATCTATGGTTCAAAATTGCCCACCCAGATGATGGATAGCTTAGATTCTTAATCAAGCAAAATTGCTGTCTTGAAGACTATTCTGAGTAATACTTGACTTTCAACCACTTTCCTATTTGAAAAGTACAATGCATGTTCTAACTGTTCTTCAGTAATGATCATCATGTTTCAGAGCATAGACAAAGATCATAGAAAAAGAAAATTTTACCAAATCAGTTTTTAAGAGATATCATGGCAAAAAATATTAAAAACAGACCATAATTGTTCATTTTGGACAAACTTGAAGAATGGAATGGAAAACATAGTTTTATTGTTAACTTTCAGAAAAGATTTTATTTCTTTATTCTTAGACAGAGGGGAAGGGAAGGAGAAAGAGAGGGAGAGAAATATCAATGCGTGCTTGCCTCTCACATGACCCCTACTGAGAACCTGCCTAGCAACCCAGGTATGTGCCCTGACTGGGAGTTGAACCTGCGACCTTTGTTTTGCAAGCCAGCACTCAATCCACTGAACCATACCAGCCAGGGCTTATTATTAACTTTTAAGAATGAAAGAATGAATGAGAACAAAGTAATGAATTATAACTAAGTTTGTTCATGTGATGCTGAAAAAGATGGCATAATAGAAAATGAAAAAAAAAATGTCCTGAAGGTATTTCTCAGATAAATTCCACAGAAACCTCTGTAGTTTAAAGAGGTGAACATGAATTTATTAGAAAGTTATAAAACAATAAAAATGAGCAATAATTCTGAGTAGCATGTTTCTTTTTTCTTTTCTATATTCTATTTTGGTATCTCTGTTGTGGTCTTAGAGTTCCTTGGAATTATTTAGATTTGGAGCAGAGGTGTAGACTAGAGAGAATCAGACATATTGCATGCAGAATTTGTTCTAACTTAAAATTGTAGAATGCTTTAGAATAATTGACCTATAAATCAATATAGTTTTTAGTGTATTTAGAAAGGGAAAATACCCAATTTCCCTGAGCTGCATTTTAAATATATTTTTTCACAGCAATATGCATGGAAAGTATGTTTGGTAGACGAGGATTAGTTAACATCAGAATCAGACTTCAAAGGAAGCTTTGTATCTCCTTTTTTTGATCATGAACTAGTTTTATGCCCTCCCCTCTTACTCTTAAGGTTGATTTCTCTGAGATTTAACTATTTTTACAAAGTACCAACTAGGGGACTGTTGATTAAATCAGTTTAAATGAGTTCCTTTTCAATCATTCACTCTCTGAGATTCAATACACATAATTAAATAGAAAGTATCCTTCAGAAAGTCCCCCCAAGGAAGAAATTACATATAATTTCCTATCCAAATGCACAATGGCCTTAATGTCAAAGTAAATTTAGAAAAAGAACACAAGATATCAGCCAGTCCTCTGCATGCATTTTTTAATTTCACAGGGCTAATAGAATTCTGGATTTTTGAATTTGATGAAGAAACACTCTTTCATCATAATCTAAGGGAGTGACCAATTGTCTTGGTTTTCCCAGTACTGTCCCAATTTTAGAACAGAAAGTCCTGAATCCCAGAAAACTCCTGAGTTTGGAGCAAACCAGGTTAGCTGATCATCTTATGTGTGGCCAAAATGGAGAGATAAAGGCTGAATGACAGTAGAGACGCATGGACTTATAATTGGTTGAGCAACACAGTCACTGACTGTCAATATAGAAGAATTTTTTAAGAGCATGCTGCCAATGAACTAAGTGGGGAGGAATGCTGGAGGGTTGGGGTGTGCAGGGTGGAGAGGAGATAAAGGGGAGAAATTGGGAAAACTTTAATAGCATAATCAACACAATATACTTTAAAAAAGAGCATGCTGCAACACTTCATTACTTACCTTGCATGAATTAGTCATATGCAGTTACTGTATACATACTGATTAGAGATACATGAAGTATATAGGTTGATGGGAGAATGACATAAAGATAAAAGTGACACAGAAAATGTTAGATCAAGATTCTAAAATATTCTCTTTTACTCCCACTGTTGATAAAATATCAATATAAACTATAAAAAACAATTAAAGTTCCACAATGAAATTTGTAATAATTATGTCAGTTTAAGAATAAGCAGTGTCTACCACTTACATTCAGAAACATTCTGACTTGTCTCATAAATCAATAAAGTGTCCTTGAAATCAGTTAATTTGTATGGTCACAGGCAGGTTTGGGTACATTTTAAAGAAAAAGAGTTTGTGCAATAAGCTTAAATCAGTTACAAAACCTTGGTTGGGGTTTGTTTCTGAGAAGCAAATACTGTTTGTCAATTTAATTTGTTTTCTACCGGATGCCATACTGGCATAAATCCTATGGAGAGGAGTTACTGTGGGTGGAGAGGCTTTACATAAAATTTGAAAAATTTATCTTCTGAAGCACATTATAAAAGAGAGATTACAAATTGGAGGCTGTCAGGGTAAATCTAGCACACAAATAGATTTTCTTTGGCACATATGTATATATTATATATTTGCATATATATCACTTACATATGTGTATATATGCCATATATATTTACATACATGTATTTACATATATATTTACAACTGCAGAGATGTCTTATTTTTGTAAAACTTCATCCTGGAAAGAAGACACTCTTGAGAATCATAGAGTCAGAAGAATGTTGTGAAGCCACTACACAGCATTCCTGCAAAAACAACCTGGTCTAACCAATTTTAATTATTTTCTAAATATTAAAGAAATTATTGACCTAAATACAGCTTATATTAACAGATTATACCCCTATGTAACACTTTCCCATATTTAAAAGGCAAATTATTTAGTTTCCTAAGAATCCATTAATAATTTCACTCTAATAAACACTTGGTCTCTAAACTCTAAGAGGCATATGATAACTGGAGTATTATTTACTACCTACAAACATGTCGTGCATGTTCTTTTATGATACTAAGATGGTAGAACATAGCTATTTACAAATTGATTAAATGAACAAAAGGGAACCTTGTGGTTGGTGATGGAACACATCTGTGTTTAGATCATGGTTGTGGTTACATGATAGTACACATATGAGAAAATTACATTGAGGTTTAAACACATGTATACACAAATATCCAAATGAGGGCATGTAAAAGGGGTAAATATAAATATTTTTTGTGGATTTTACTGGTGTAACTTTCTAGGTTTTAATATGGTATTATAGTTATGTAAGATGTTACAATTGAGAAATCTGGATAAAGATTACACAAGGCCTCCCTGTATTTTTTCCAACCTCCTATAAGCCTATAATTATTTTTAAAAATTTAAAAAATATGTTAAACACCATGTTGCAGAAAGAAATTATTGAAATAAGAATTGGTGTACTCCTTCTATACACCTGGTTATTAAATGTTTCTTGTTGGGAACCGCTCTGCCTGGTTTCAGGACTTGTAACCGCCCCCCATGGCTAAGGCTGAGTGAGCGACCTTCAGACTGTGAGCCACTAAAAAGACAAAGCATATCTCCCTGGCAGGAACACTGCTTCTGCTTCATCCATCTCTGGCCCCCAATGCTTGGTCGGTTAGTCAATGACAGGTAAGACCCCTCAGGGAGGGGGCAATCTAAGCCAGACACAATCACTTGGGAGGCCCTCAAGGAAGGACTCAGGAGGGGGCTGCAGCAAACAGGGGGTGATGGACCCTCGCTCCCCAGCTATTCTGACATAGGCTGAATCCCCATTTCTGTCTGGGAGAAGCTCTTTCTGGCTCTAATCCACTTAAGCCTAAAAATTTATGATAGGGGGCAGTGCAGTCCTCTGCCGGCTAGAGCAGGTTCTGGGGTGATTGGGCATAAGAAAGAATTCATAAAGTCCTGTGAAGCTTGTTTGCTAAGAGTGCTCCCATTCATATGATAAGGGTCCGAGCAGGAAATGAGTATGTCTCCCAAAGTTTTTTCAACCTCTTTACCTGACAGACACTGACTCAGATCAAACCCTCAGATTTCTTTGAAATGTTATCTGTTGTTTGATCCTTGCTGCCTGACATTGATTGATGAGCTTTACCTGTATTCCTGTGTGTTACGAACTAATAAAAGCTATTGAGGAAGGGGCTCTTGGTCCTTCTCCTTTGAGAGACTGACCACCTCTCCTCCCCAAGTAGATCGTGTCTTGGTAGTTTTATTCTCATAGGTGGCAGATGGGGGGCTTTGCATGCAATGTTCTCCCACAGTTTCTACTGGATTATATAGGTTTCTCACCCTACACTGAACGCTAAACAAATCACCACAAAAACAGGAAAGAAACTACATAAAATCATAGCTATTAATTTAAAAATACACTAGTATAAGTAACAGAGTCAATATGCATTTTTATAGAATACATTCTGTTCATTGAAAACTAGATAATATATATTACAAGTTTAATGGGAGGATCACACGGCCAAGAAAATCTGAGACCCAGGAAAAACAAAGCATCAACTAATCAAATTATTTTAGTGGTCCTCATCAAGATGCCACATAAAAATGGACCTGATTCCCTGTTACAATTTTTATTACTATCTGTTAAGGACCCTCTATCAATGACATTTGAACAAGAGTCATGCTCTTTTTTTTCTCTAACCCTTGCTTTATCTCCTGACTTTCAAGTGATAGATTCTATGTTGACAATAGCTGTTTTTGCAGCCAGGGGCACAATAACCCTGTAGAATAAAGATATTCAGGACTCTTTAAAAGATGTTGGTGATCTTAGGGGAATGGCAAGCATTAAGAATTTGAAAGTGTGATTTCATTAAGCACATCCAGAATGAAACTCACGTGAGAGTCTCTCACTATCTCTCTACAACATTGTTACATACTGCACACTTTGAACAAATAATTGTTGAAGGACTATCCACCTGCCAGGTACTGTAGTAAGCACTGTCAACAATCCCTGCTCTTATGGAGCTTATATTCTAATGCTCACATGCACATATGTGTGCATGTGTGTGGTAGGGCACAGGAGGGTTGACAGACAATAAATAATCAAATAAGTAAACACATAGTATATTAGATCATGATAAAGGTTCAGAAAAATAAACCAGTGAAGGGGACAAAGTATTTGGGGTATGGTAAAAAGGGAAGTTTAATTTATAGGATTTCTTAGTAAAGTGATCCGGATAGGCCTTATGTATTGAGAAGGAACTTTTTATGTAAAACATGAAGGTGAGAGAATAAAAACATGTCAATATCTGTGGGAAGCATCTTCCACATACAACAAGTGCAAAGGCCTTGAAATGATTTGTCTGGTACACTGCATGTACAGTTAGGAAACCACAGTGTTGCCATCAGAGTAATGAAGGTGACAGTAGTAAAAGATGGAGTGAGAAAGGTAATGGGGGGTTTGTGAAGTTCATTATATCTATTCAAATCCAGCTTCCAGAACAGACAAAAAGTGACTGTAAATATGTATTACTTTGACATTTCAATTGCTAACTCCCAGCAGAACCGGAGAAACAGTCCTGGCTTTCCATTTCATTTTACTTAGCTTTCAGGTAGGCCAGATGACAAAAATGACATGATATTCTTCAGTCATATTATTCTTGGTTCCTTTTAAATCTAATATTTTTAATTTCTTCTATAATGCAGTCACAAACCATCTTCTCCCATAGTCTCATGTTGAGTCAACTGATTTAAGATAAATCTCTTCTCTGAAAAGATTTTACTACATGTGTTTCCTGTTTCTAGAAGTGAATTAGACAAAATTTACAGAAAAACAAGAATTTGTGCTTGTCATCCAGAATAAAAAGAATTAAATGATCTCTATTTACAGAAAACATGATCTTATACATCAGGGGTATCCAACCTTTTGGCATCTCTGGGCCACACTGGAAGAAGAAAAGTTGTCTTGGGCCACACATTAAATATGCAAACACTAATGAAAACTAATGAGCAAAACAAAGGTCTGTGTATAATTTTCATAATATCCACCACCACAGATAAGCAAAAAAGTCCTCACATAATAACCCTAATTATACAACATCCCTTTTGATAATCTTTTAAAATTGTAGAGCAGTTCCCAAGTATGTGATTAATAACATAGAAAATGTATATATGTAAGTAATTAAACAATATAAAACTTAGTAATAAAAACTAAGAAATGTTTTAAGTAAATTTATGATTTTGTGTTGGGCCGCATTCATAACCATCCTGGGCCACAGGTTGGACACCCCTGTTGTACATGGAAAACCCTAAAGAGTACACTAAAAATCTGTAATTCAATAAGTGAGTTCAGCAAGATTGCAGGGTACAAGATCAATGTACAAAATCAATGGCATTTCTATACCCATACCACCATGCCAGCAGTGGTCTCTATAGATTTGCCTTTTCTCGGTATCATTTTACATTTTAGTCGGGATGATTCTGCAGAGCTGAGAGTGGTGCCTTTGAGGAATAGTGGACTCTGGCTGAAACGCTCAGGCCATGTGTATCAGCCTGCTCTGCCCTCTGCCATGCATCCCCACCTTAGCTGGCTTCACTTTCCCTTTACTCACAGATTGATCTCTCAACATCCCTGTCATTGCATCAGCGAGGCTCCGGTGCTCCTGGAATTGGGTGACAAGGTGGTGTAATGGGATAGATCGGAGCAGAAATCGCTGAAAAGCAAGGGACCTCAGTTCAGGCAGGGATTCCCACATTCAGCACAAGGTTGTTCCCTTTCTTGCCAAGAAAGTCAGGGATCAGGAAGGGTGCTAAGGCAGCAGAGTAAAGCAGTCTGCCTTCTGGGAAGCTACTTTGGGCTGCCAGAAAAAGGGGAATTGCCTGAGGCAAGAGGCTAACCTAAACACAATTCAGATGGCAGTGGGAGGGGCAGAGACACTGGGGATTGCAACCAGAGCTGGGGTTAATAGCTCACAGCCTTGGGGCTACTAGCTCTTGACACAATGGGGCTATGCAGTGCTTACATGAGCTGTGGGGGATGGAAGCCCCACCCAGGGTGACTGGAGACTTTGCCCATGCCTGGAAAAAAGGCAAAGACTCACACAGCCATTGGTTAAAAAGCTGGACACTCCTACTGGCTTCCAGAGTGTATGGGATTCCAGAAGAGAGGACTTTTCAAATAGGAGGTGGAGAGAAGCTCTCTCTGGCTTTTGTTCCTAGGTGCAGGCTCTTAGTTCTCTCTTGGTTCCTGATCTGTGGAACTTTGGCTTGGGACCTTCATTTTCAGGTGCGCTTTGACACTTTGGGTCTCTGGCCCTTGCTCCCTGCATGCATGGGAACACTTGGTGGGACCAGGCAGATCTTGGACCAACCAGGGCTTAGGCCCTGCAGGGTTTCACGCTGGAAAGTGTGCCTACCCGGGCTCCAACATCTGGGACACTGTGATCCAGTGCAGCACAGCACATGGATCCTGAACTGTTTGCTACATGGAGATTGAGAATACCCCACCCCAGATGCTGGAGGAGAGAGCTGCTGCCAGAATATGTGACTCTGAAACCCATGGGTGCACATTCCATACAGGATGAAGATCTGTTTACTGAAAGGGTTAAGGAAATGGGGAACTCTGGGCCTGGTTTTGGTTTGTAATTTTAGGGGGAACAAGAGAAGTTCTGGATCTTGTGGGTAAGAGGGGCTCAGAACACAAGTGCTCTCAGCCCTCCCAAAAATTGGAACCCTGTTAATAAAAAACTATTTCCTTCAACACAAATCTGTGGGTCATGTATTAGGGTGAAAAACAGCCAAACCCCATGATGCACAGTTACAGTTGTTCCTTCAGCACTCATAGGTCCTCCACCCTCTTCCAGTTGCCCCATTGTTCTTTTGTTTTTTAATTTATTGTATTTTTCACAATTCTATGTTGGTTTTTTAATATATTTTATTGATAATGCTATTACAGTTGTCCCAATTTTTCTCCCCTTTATTCCCCTCTGCCCTGCACCCCCCACCCACCTCAGTTCATATCCAAGGATCATAAATATAAATTATTTGGATTCTCTACTTCCTATACTATTTTTAACCTCCCCCTGTCTGCTTTGTACTGACCATTTATGCTTATAACTGTAACACATTGGCCTAAGATCCTTCCGTGTGCAGGGGGCCAACAAGGACCCTGAGATAGCAGCCTGTCTTGGAGACAACACTGTGTACTTAACTTATCTACCCAGGCAACTCCAGAGAGATTGAAAGATAATTCTTTTTCAAATGCCAGAAGATGGAGGGATTCAGTTTGGGAAGATGGAAACTTCTGGAGGTGGATGTGTGATGGCTGTAACACAATGTGAATGTGTTTAATAACTGAACTGTGCACTTAAAAATAGCCTCTTCAACAAATGGTGCTGGGAGAGCTGGACAGCTACATGCAAAAATGAAATTTGATCACCAACTTACACTATACACAAAAATAAATTCAAGGTGGGTAAAAATACTTAAATATAAGTGGTGACACCATAAAAATCCTAGAGGACAACATAGGCAGGAAAATCTCAGATATTCCATGCAGCAATATATTTCACCAATATGTCCCCCAGAGCAAGGGACATAAAAGAAACAATAAACAAATGGGAATACATTAAAATAAACAGTTTCTGCAAGTAAAGAAATCATAAGCAAAATGAAAAGGGAACTAATCATATGGGAAAATATATTTAGCAATGATACCTCAGAAAAGGGTTTGATCTCCAAAATATATGAAGAATTCACATGACTCCACTCCAGGAAGACAAACAATCCAATTAAAAAATGGGTAAAGGATCTGAATAGACACTTCTCCAAGGAGGACATACAGAGGGTTCAGAGGCATATGAAAAGATGCTCAGAATCACTAGCCATCAGAGATATGCAAATTAAAACCAAAATGAGATATCACTTCACACCAGTCAGAATGGCCATCATAAGTAAATCAACAAACAAGTGCTGGTGAGGTTGTAGAAAAAAGGGAACCCTAGTGCACTGTTGGTGAGAATGCAGACTGGTGCAGCCACTGTGGAAAACAGTATGGAATTTCCCCTCAAAACTAAAGATGGAACTGCCTTTTAATCCAATGATCCTGTCACAGAACAGCACACACACACACAGGGGCCCAGACTCCAGAGGATGGTATACTAATATTGTCCAGACCACCTACTGGGCTCGGCTGTCCACTGGCAATCGGAAAGACAACTCTCAATGCCAGAGATTTGTGAAAACGAAAGGAAATGTTCATTTAAGGCTATATTGACTTAAAGTAGTGACCTAATGTCTTCATTAAAATATCAAAGTCCTTTAAGATACCCACAGACACACACAGTGCTACTGTCTCCCTGCTGCCCTAATTCAGGGTACTGTAACTCAGGAAAAGGGCACACATCCGTGTTTCCAGGCCACTGGCACCATCAGCCATGTCACCATCCAGGCAGGATCTCTAATTAATCCAAAGCCATGTTACACCTTCTCACAGTCTACTGGCAAGAGTTCCTTGTACCTATTTTCCAGGCAAAGTCTCTTCTTTCCTCCACCAGAGCTGCGCGGTGTCTGCACTCTGGCCAAACTATGTGGATCTCTCTCTTCACCAAAGCTGTGAAGGGGTCTACACTCTGGCAAAGTCTCATGGTTCTCCCCTTCACACGGCTGCAGGGGTCCCCACTGCGGCAAAGCCACGTGGTACTATCTTCTTCCGCCAGAGCTGTGAGGGGATCCTCACTCTGGCACGTTCTTTTTTTAAATGGCTGCTCTTCTGGGTTCAAATCCCCACACCAATCTTCCTCTGTACCCCCATTTCTTACTCCTCCTACAATCAGTTACACCTGCCAGCATCCCTGTATTATTCCAAGTGTACTGGGCTGCCATCATGAGTCTGGGCAGATATGGCCCCGTATCCTGGAGCCAATCTTCTCCAAGCTCCCACACAGGTGCTATAACTTGGGGGACCTGCCCCCTACTTACATCTTGGGGGGAAGTGACTTCCATGCCCCTGGCTCCAAGCATGGCCACAGCTACTTAACATATCCAATTGACCCACAAAAGGCTATAAATATGTTAAATGACCATGCCGTTGATTAGCTGCAAGGCTGTGGCTGTACAACACAGCCCTGCATATTCCTGCTCCATGTGTCCCTTCCCCCAACTCACACCTGTGGGGAAAGGGGTCAGGACATCTTATATGTCTCTCCAATATTTCCTAGACACCTTGAGTTCTGGACTCCATTCCAAATCCCTTTTTAGGGCCCTCTCTTGCCTACACCCTGTATCAATCCCATTGCTGGGACTATACCCTAAGAATCATGAAACACCAATTCAAAAGAACCTATGCACTTCAATGTTCATACCAGCACAATTTATAATAGCTACCTGCTGGAAGCAACGTAAGTGCCCATCAGTAAATGAGTGGATCAAAAAAGTGTGGTACATTTACACAATGGAATACTACACAGCAGAAAGAAAGGAGCTCCTACCCTTTGCAACAGCATGGATGGAACTGGAGAGCGTTATGTTAATTGAAATAAGTCAGACTGTAAAAGACAAATACCACATGATCTCACCTATAAGTGGAAGGTACCAACAAAACAAAGTGAGCAAAATACAACCAGAGACATTGAAATAAAGAACAAACTGTCCTGGCTGGTGTGGCCCAGGGAATTAAGTGCTGGTCTGCAAACCAAATGGTGGCTGGTTTGATTCTCAGTCAGGGCACATGCTTGGGTTGCCAACCAGGACCCCAGTAGGGGGCACATGAGAGGCAACCACATATTGATCTTTCTTTCCCTCTCTTTCTCTCTCTCTTCCCCCCTCTAAAAATAAATTTAATTTTTTTTTAGAGAAGAAACTGACAGTTACCAGAGAGAAGGGGGAAGGGGCATAAGATCATGGGGAAAATGGGGAAAGATCATTAAGGAACATGTATGAAGGACCCATGGACAAAGACAAAGGGGGGAAAGATTGAGAGTGGGAGGTGGGGGAGGATGGGAAAGGAGAAAGTGGTGCAGGAAAATGGAGACAACTGTATCTGAACAACAATTTTAAAAAAGTGAATGTCATACAGAGTAAAAAAAAAGGTTATTGTGGTAAATTTTCTGCTATGTATATTTAATGGATAAATATTTTTTATGAAAAAAGATGTAGTGAAAGAAATCTCACAGAAGAAGAATGGAATGTGTTTTGTAGAATCCTATGCAGTTAACCTAGTTGTGATTTTTTAAATAATTATTCGATGTCAGGTTGAGAATATTCTCTTTTATTCCTAGTTTGTGTAATTATATCATGAAAGTTTGGTATTTTGTCAAATGCTTTTTCTCCATCTATTGAGATGACTTATGAGGTCTATCTCCTTTATTTTATTAATAAGGTATATTATATTGATTATTTGTTGAGTCAAGCTTTCATATCAGGAATAAATTCCACTTGATTGTGCATATAATCCTTTTTTATGTTACTGAATTTAATATGCCAGAATTTTGTTGAGAAATGTTTGCCAGTATTCACAATATATTACACTATAGTTTTCTGTTTTTTCTTTCCTTTTCTTTCTTTCTTTTTTTTTTTTTTCGTGTGGGGGGTTATGTCCTTGCCTGGTTTAGACCTCATAAAAGAATTTGGGAAATGTTTACTTCTCCATTTGGGAGGAAAAGTTTGTGAAGCATCAGTGTTAATTCTTCCTTGCACTTTTACCAGTGAAGCTATTGTGCTGAAGGCAGGGAGTCATAGCTGCGGTATTAAATTTAAAATATGCAATTGTGGCCTGCTATATGAGGAGGCACAAGCCCCCACATGGGGTTGGGATATAGCTTCCTCAGCACCCCAGCTCTCACTTAGGTGGAATGAAAACACTGGGGTCATTTTCTTTGAAGGCACAGTTTCAATGCACTCACACAAGAAAGTAAAGCCACAAGATTTATTGCCAAAGATCCCAGAACAGGAGGAGGAGGTGCAATGAGTCAGGGGAAGAGCAAACCTCCATTTCAGGAGTGAACAGGAGATAGAAAGCCAGGTATTAAACATAAGGTGATTAGGACACAGGTCACTAACTTTTCAAGGGTTCAACTTTAAGTGGTTACTTTAGCTGGAACATAATCAACAAAAGAAAAAAGCGAACAAAATACACCCAGAGACATTGAAATTAAGAACAATCTAACAATAGCCAGAGGGGAGGAGGGAGGGGACAATAGGGGGAAGGGTTTCCAGGAACTACTATAAAGGACACATGGAGAAAACCAAGGAGGAGGGTGAAAGCAAGGCAGAGAGGTGGGTTTGGAGGGGGTGGGGTGGGGGAAAATACAGACAACTGTAATTGAACAACAATAAAATAATTTTTAAAAATAAAGCGTTTGAAGCTTGCAAAAAAAAATTTTTTTAAGTGCCCCAAGAAGAGCAAAGCAAGTTCTTGTGGCAAGAATCCAAAACTCAGGTCCTTATCTAAATGTTCAGAGTTTGGACATGAGTAGGGTTGTCATATATTAAAATGCCTATGCAGCAACTCAGAATAGCTGGTGTCCTGTCACAGCCATTTGCTCTTGATATTTTATTTGTGGGTTTTTTAATTACTAATTTAATATTTTTGCTTTTATGGGTCTTTTTAAACCTTCTACTTTTTGAGTCAATTTTGATAGTTTGTGTCTTCCTCAAACTTTTCCTATGGCATTTAAATTATCTAAACTTTTGCAATGCAGGTTCATAGTACTCCCTTCTTTTTATTTCTTTTTTTAAAGATTTTACTTATTTACTTTTAGAAAGCTAGGCAGGGAAGGATAAAGAAAACAAGAGAAACATCAATGTGGGAGATATACAATGATTGTTTGTCTCTCACATGACTCCAACTAGGGACCCAGCCTACAATCCAAGCATGTGCCCTGACTGGGAATTGAACCGGTGACCTTTCGGTTTTCAGGCTAGCACTCAACCCACTGAGCCACACCAGGCAGGACTCTTCTTTATATTTCTTTAAGGTGAGTATAGTAGTAATGTCCCCTCTTTCAATCCTGATTTTAGTAATTTAGTCATTTGAGTCTTTTTGCTGGGCAGTTTATGTAAAGTGTGTTAGTTTTGTTGCTCTGTTCAATGCATCAACATTTGCTTCTATTGATTTTCTCTATTTTCTATTGTATTTATTCCCACTCAAATATTTATTATTTCCTTTCTTCTGCTTGCTTTTTCTTAGATTTGATTTTCTTTTTCTATTTCTTTAAGATGGAAATTTAGGCTGTTTATTTGAAATGTTTATTCCTCTTTTTTACATGTTTACAGCTATAAATTTTGTTCTATGTACTTTTTTAGCTATATTATTTAAGTTTAGGGTTGTTGTGTTTTTGTTTTCATTTACCAGAAAGTATCTTCTACTTTTTCTTGTGATTTGTTTTTTTGACAAACTAGTTATTTCCGAATAGTATTTTAAATTTCTACTTATTTGTCATTCTTTCATATTTTTGTTGTTGATTTATAATTTACTTTTATTATAGTTGGATAATATTCCTTTATTTCAAATCCTTTTATTTGAGGGGGTTTATTTATGGTCTAACAGATATCTAATGTAAAGAAATGCCCATGTGGTCTTGAGAAGCATGTGCATACTACTGTTATTCAGTGGAGCATTCTATAAACATCTATTAGGATCAGTTGATTTGTAATGCTGTTCAAGTCTTCTATTACCTTGTAAATCAAATATCACACAGCAATTCCTTCTTGTAAGTGTGTTACTGAAGTCTCCAACCATTATTGTTGAAGGGTCTGTTAACTCTTCAATTCAGTTTTTTGCTTTATGTATTTGTAGGCCCTGTTTTTAGGTTCATATATCTTTATAATCAATATATTTTCCTTGGAGATTGACTCTCTTATCATTATATAATGTCCTTTTCTGCAATAAAAGTTTTTGTTGTAGAATCTACTTCATCTAGTATTAGTTTAGCCACTCCAGTGGTTAAAGCCTGAATTCTATATATCCTTTTACTATGTTTTTTGACATATTTATTCCTTAAGTTTGTGTTTCTTCCTTTTCTCATATACTTGGATTGTTTTTGTTCACCCATTCTATCAATATCTACTTTAATTGGAGTGAATATTCAATTTACATTTAATATAATTACTAGTAAGGTAAGAATGATCTTTGCCAATTTCTATGTTTTCTATATGTCTGACTTTTTTTTTTTGTTTCTCCATTCCTATATTCTGAGCTCTTTGTGTTAAATAGGTAACTTTTAGTTTACTTTTTAATTCCTCTGAACTTCATTTCCACTTTCTTCTGTAATTTTATTGTAGTACAAAATACATATATACTATAAACCCATTTATTAATTTTATGATTACTTTACAAAATTATTTTTCAAGACAGATTAGAGAAAAAAGGTATTATAAACAAAACATACAGGTATGATGTCTTTTATATTTACCTATGTAGTCACCTATATTGTTCACTCTATTTCTTCATCTGGGTCTGGATTATTGATTAGTGTCTTTTCATTGCAGCCTGAACAAATCACTGTAGTATTTCTCATAAAGTAGCTTCGTTAGTAACAAATTCTCTCAGTTTTTGTTTATCTAGTACTGTCTTAATTTCTTCTTCATCTTTGAAGGATTGTTTATCTGAATGTAGAATTCTTGGTTAACATGGAATTCCTTTAAACACTTTGAATGTCCCCTAACTGACTTTTGGCCTTCTCGTTTTCTCATAAGTTACCTGGCAATCTTATTAAAGGCTCTCTTTTACATGAGTGTTTTTTTTTTTTCTTTTGGCACTTTCTATATTTTCTCTTTGTCAATGACATTGATTAATTTGATCATGATGTGCATTTGAGTTTTTCCTACTTGGAAACTTTTAAGCTTCTGAAATATATAACTTAATGTTTTATAAAAGTTAGAGACATTTCCATACACTGTTTTAAGTACTTTTTCCATCATATTTAATTAGGTTTTTCTTCTGGGACTCACCTGTACTTTAATATGCTTGATGACATCACATAGGTCTCCAAGGCTCTTTCTCTTAATTCTTCTTTTTCTCTTTGATCTTTAGAGTATACAATCTCTATTGGCCAATTTTCAAGTTTGATATTTCTTTCTTTTCTATCTCATATCTGTTTTTTAGCCCTTCTAGTGAATGTTTCATTTCAACTCCAGAATTTCTCTTTTATTCTTTTATTTATATGCTCTATTTTTATATATATTGTACATTTGGCAACATTTTGTTCCCATACTTTTCTTAAATTCTTTAGACATAGTCTCCTTTCATTCTTTGAGAATATTTATGATAGCCAATAAAGTATTTTTTACACAGACCTAAATCTGAGCCTCTGTGAGATGTTTTCTCTTGACTTCCTCTATTCCTTTTGTATGTAACATACTTTGTTGTTTCTTTAAATATCTCTTAACTATTGCTTGAAAACTAGATATTTTGGATAATATATGGTTACATGCCTGCTCTCATATTCCTCAATCTACGCAATGTTTTTTGTTGTTGCTAATTTGCTCTTATTTTTACTTTCTTGTTGTTGCTTATTAACTTAGTCTAGTAAAGTAGAGTCTGTGTCTTGGCAGTGTTTAGCCACTGAGTGCTCTGATGGTTTGTTGTTGTTGTTACATTCATGTTTTAATTTTAAGCCTGGACTTCCTAGTGATCACACTTGTGTCAATATAATTCAGTAGTCAGGTAGTGATTTATCAGAAGATCTCTTCAGTACCTTTTCTTTATAATATATCCACCTTTTTCCAAGAGAACATATTTGAAAATGAGCACTTTAAATCTTCAGGAAATTTACAAAACAGCTTTAGACTTTGCTTCTGGCCTGCCCACAGTATCAAGATCATCCAGAGGTGAATAACTGGGACTTATTCCTATGATAGGTATTTACTGGGCATGTGCACAGCCTTCTGCATGAGTGACTCCTATTAGATTGCCAGAAATGTGTCAGAGCTTTCCATAACTCTCTATTATCATGTAGTTTTCCAGAACATTCTTTTAAATTCCTGGCCAGACTCTGCCAAATCTGAAATCACAGTCAGGCAGCTGATATGTTCCCAGAGTTTGCTATAGTTTAAATAACAATCAAATACAATAGTAACTATAATTTGAGAATACTGATTTCCCAGGAACCAATAAGTCAAGATGAAATATTTATTGTGCTCTAGGAATGGTGCCTTTAAAAGGACTCCGATAACATCAGATTTCTCCACTGTCTGCAGCTTTTGGCTACTATACCACTAAGCATGTGAGGCAGGTATGATAGGAATAGACACAAATTAAAACGTCAGATCTTGCTATCTTGCTGAGATTCAGGAGTTTGACTTGGGAAAATCATGATCAGTTTATTCTATGGTTTTTGTTAATTATCAGAGTTGTGAAATGATATCTTCTATATGTTGTATATATATTTTCATCTTTAAAAGAGAGAAAGCACACCAAAGTCCTTACTCAAATATTTTGGAATTTAACCTATAAAGGGAATTTTTTAACTGTGTAAGATATTTGAATAGAAGACAACTCAGTTGTTTTTAACTCTGAGATTCTATGCTTTGGTAACTTCAGATATGATCTGGTGAGTATAAAATTTGTAATCTACAGAAAATCTCCTTCTATATACATAAGGCTGGGGATTTGTTAGTATTACCTTATGAAATAATGAGTTTAAATGGTTTTCATTTTTGGAGGAAGTAATTTTTGGACTTCGGAGCACAATAATCTTCATTTCATTTAATTTACTTTTAGTTTTATTACCATTATGATTCTGCAAACATGATGCATAATATTTGGAATAGATTAGTTAGTCATTGTACATGATACTAGATTTAGAATCATAAAAATAAAATATTATACCATGTTAGTGTGTACAGATAGGTAGAAAGGAAATTCACACACAACAACCTTTTGAAGGCTTAACAGGAATCCACATCCAATGAAATCTCCTCAGTTTCAAACTCCCCTTTCGTTCCATATAAAATATGGAGAAAATAATATTTTCCACCTAGTGATGTAGTATAGTTTCAATTTACCAGGAATGTAATATGTTTAACTGGCCAAAACCAGAGAAGTAAAGGTGGAAAAGAAAATTGTAAAGTTAATGTTTTCGTGTCAACATTTTTTGTTTGTCATATAGAATCTGCTTACAACAATTTTATACTTGGCAATATTTTGCATAAAATTAACCAGTTTTAGATATATAGATGAAGTTCTAGTCTTTTCAAAGTTAAATATATCAGTCATAGAACCCACCACCTGACATTGGGGTATGCTATGTGTTGTATCTTGTGTGTTCAAAATTATCAGAAGCCCATGCATTTAAAATTGGACACTGGATAGGAGTCCACTTATTTACATTTTTATTCATTATAAATACAAAAATATTCTTTATAAAGGCAAAATTACCTTGTATAAAGTCAAAAGTTAGAGTAATGAGGCCTCTGATTTAGCTGAATGAGATTCTAACAATGTGAGTTGACAGAGCAAACAAAATAAAAACTTAAATCAAATTATCATAAGAAATGTCATTATGAAAAGTTTTCTAAGTGTTGAATAATCCTGTACACAGATGAAATTTTTCACATTATTGAAGTTGATAAAATATTCTCCAAAGAGAACTAAATATTTTCGAATCCACTACAATCACCATTTGAACACCATTTGAAATGTTGTATAATCTATTCAGAGTCCTTTGATGCCTCATGGACATTTTATTGGAAAAGTATCATGTGCATTTGTGCGTATATGTGTGAGTATGTATAATGGTCCTTGTAATATAGTGACTTTAGTCCAGTCAGCTAATAAAGCACTCAGGAATTTATGTGATTCCACTCCATTGAACTACATAACCCACTTTACAGCATGGCTAGCAACTCAGCTGTTTTCTGGAGATACAGAGAATTCATACAGCACTGAATTCAATCAAGAAAGCTGCTCCCACTTATGGTTCTTATCTTTAGTAGTTACATAACTATTTTTTCCAGTAATGAACCCAAAATGGAAGAGAGCATAGTTCCCTATAAGTTCTCATACTCCAAGATCAGATGTGATATAAAGCTATAGAATTATGACCATATGTGTCAGCACCAGAACAAATTGTTTTTCTTTCTTTAACTTTTTATATCATTGAAATAGTTATTTGTCTCACATGTTAAGTACTTTTTTTACTTTTAGTTCACTTATAATATTAGCATATATCACATACAATTATTAGTATAATGGACCACTGTTATAATAGGTGGGACAGGAAGTTGATGACTTTGCTTTGACAAATTAGTAGTTTATTTTTGCCAAATTATACAGGAATGATCTCACTTAAGCAATGTAATTTATAATCAAAGGGATTTTTAAAGGACCTCAAATACAGTCCTGGGCTTGGTAAATTAAAATCACTGCCTGTGTTCTCTGGCACACAGAAAAGCCCTTCATGCATCTTAGGGAAAAAATGGAAAGACATTCTGTGCTCATAAATTGAATAACTTGATATTGTTAAGATGCCAGTACTACCCAATGCAATTTATATTGAAATCCAAACAATGATTTTAATAGAAATGGAAAATCTATTGTAAAAATTGTATAGGTTTGCAAGGGACTCCATATAGCCCAAATAATCTTTAAGAAAACAAATTTAGAGGTCTCACATTCCTGGCTTCAAAAGTTACTAAAAAGCTACAGTAAACAAAACAATATGGTACTGGAATAAACATTAACACATAGACCAATGAATTAGAATAGAGATCTCAAAAATAAACCATTGCTTATATGGCCAAATGATTTTTGACAATGATGCCAAGACTGCTCTGTGGCAATAAGACAGTCTTTTCAACAAAGGATGTTGGGAACTCTGGGTATCCACATGCAAAAGAATGAGGTTACACCCTTTCCTTACATGATATGCAAACATGTAATCAAAATAGATCATATGACTTCAGAAGAAAACAAAGAATGTAACTCTCTTAGAAGAAAACATAGGGAAAAAGCTTTAGGATATTGGACATTGGATTTGGCACTGATTTCTTGGATATGACACCTAAAGAATAGATAAATAAATAAATAAATAACATTCATTACAATTAATAACTTTTCTTCATCAAAGAACATTATCAATAGAATGAAAAGGTTACATATAGAATGGGAGAAAATAGTTGTCAATAATATCTGATAAAGGATTAATATCCAGACTCTATAAAAATTCCTACAAATTAACAACAATAAAAAACAATCTAACTTAAAAATGGTCAAAGTACTTGAATGGACATTTCTCCAAAGAAGCTATACAGATATACAATAAGCACAGGCAAAGAAACTCAACACCAGTTATCATTAGGGATGTGTAAGTGAAATCCATAATAAGATATCACTTCATACTCATTAAGAAGTCTATTATCAGAAAAAAAAACAAAAAAAAATGGAATATAACAGGTTATGGCAAAGATATAGAGAAATAGAAATCCTTCTGTTCTGCTTGTGAAAATGTAAAATAGTGCAGTCATTGCAGAAAACATTATGGCTATTCTTCAAAAACTTAAACATATAATTACCACATAATCTAGTTATTCCATTTCTGGGTATATGTCCCAAAGAACTGAAAGTAAAGACTTGAATATATATCTGTACACCAATGTTAATAGCAGCATTATTTATAATAGACAAAATGTGGAAATGATACATATGTCCATTAATAGGTGAGTGGGTAAACAACATGTGGTATATATACAATGGAATATTATTCAGCTTTAAATAAATGAATGGAATTCTGATATAATGCTATAATTTTAGTTAAAAATGAAATTGAAATAAGCCACACACAATAGGACAAATACTATACAATTCATCTCATATGTGGTATCTAGAGTAGTCAAATTTATAAAAACAATTAGTAGAATGGTGTATTCCAGTTGCTGGGTGGAAGAATGAGGAGTCAATATTTAACGGATACAATATCAACATGGAAAGATGATAATATTTGATAATGGTGGTGTTGATGGTTGCACAACAATATAACAGCATAAAAGTACTTGATGCCACTGAACTGTATGCTTAAAGAGGTTAAAATAGTAAACAATTAGTATGTGTTTTTATTATTATACTAATATCAATAAAACAGTACAAAGTCCACAATAAAAATATTTTTAAAAGTAGTGATGATACAGTAGTTGTCATCACTACTGTAGCTACTACTACTACTACTACCACGATTACTAATATCACTACCACCCTATACTATTAGATCAATTTTTAAATATTTATTTGCTTATAACACAATTCAACTTGTCTGAAATCTCTTCTGCCATCCACAGAGTTTGGCTCCCTGGAACTCTGTGTCTCCACAAGCTCTCAACCATGATTCATTGGAATGGGAGTAAACAGATGACCCAATTTGGGCCAACTGCATTCTCACATTCAAGAATAAAGAAGAGTATCAGAGAGGTATGAGACATACATATCCTTTGTTGCAGATGAAGAAGCAAATAAAAATCAACTACAGTGAGAAAAAATATTATTGAAATTTTATTACATCTCTG
>PVKM010006691.1:0-43458 GCA_004027735.1 Carollia perspicillata
TCCAGATTTTAGTGAGCCTGTCAGATGGTATTATCCCATTCCCCATACCTGTACCTGAAGGACTAGACAATTTTTCAATATATTCAGAAGTAATATTTCAGGCTGAAGTATGACCTGAATGTCCTAATTTGGTCTGTTCTTTCTCATTTTTGTGTGTTTCCTTCTCTTTTTCTTAAAAGATGCTATTTAAATTTTAAAACTGATGACAGTCTTCAAAGTTCTCTCAAAAAGTAATGATATAAATTTTCTTAATCTGGGGAAAAGTCTTGGAAAAGAGAAATAATTTTCTGGATCAAAAGATGAAAAGGATTTATTTTTAAACCTATTCAATCTGGACTGATTAGCACCCCATTCAATTTCTTACACTGAAGCAAAACCATTAGTAAGGTATCCCTACATTTCGCATTAATAAATTTACCTTAAGAAGTCCCAGATAATTGGACTATAAAGAGGAGACAATGTAGCCACATATTTATTTTTCAATTAATAACTTTCCTAAATAAATCATCTGTGTGCTGAAAATTTTTCTGCAATGGGAAAGATGCCATGTTTATTTGTTTTCCTTTCATTGCTAAATCAGAGGATGTTCAATAAAACAAATAGATTTCACATTATAATAAATACAAATCTAGTAATTCTATTCACTAGAAAACTATGATGTTTCTCCTGATGGGTGAGAGATTGAGTGTACTCCACAATAAAATTATGTGCTTTTTATAATATTTCTTATGCCTTTCACAAATCTTTAATTTTACTTTAAAATAGATGTTGGATTTTATGCTCCTACGAAGACAGAAACCTGAATTTACAGATAGAGGCACATGACATGAGATACACTAAAAACATTTTGCAAATAGAATAAGCCAGAGTTAGCAGAAAAGTCTGCTTTTGGGAAAACTTCTATTATGAATAAAATTGTTGTTTGTCACTTTTATTTTACCAGGAGGCAAATTAGTCATCGCATAGCATGTTCTATTTTTTTGTCTTGAAATCAGGTCATTTACTCCCTTCTGGGATGTATTCAGAATGAGAGCCTATATTTTCCTCTCAGATTAATCTGGAGAGAATTCCAAGTTGCGAGTCTTCATATAATAAGGCATATGGAAATGGAGTCTAAAGTATCTGACAGTTTTAATGATATAACTTCATTTGCAGTGGCATTACTTGTGAATATAATTGAATTGAAAATGTAGGTGAACCAAATCCCCACATAACCTCAGCAGCTCTAAAATTATACTATTCGTGTAATGTGTTTTATATTTTCTATACCCTAAATGCAGCTGGTAACCTCTGAATGTCAACATTGGTGATGGAAACCTATTTGAGCACAATATATCATCTGTTCCAAGTATATAACAGTTATTATTCATTCCTTTTGGACAAGAGTCCATGTTTAATCATATTTATGATTCAAAGTTAGAAGTAGCTAAATGCAGGAAATTCAAAAGTTCTGTCAGACAGTATTTTGTATTTACTACCTATTCGGCTTTCTTCATGTTTCTAAATACAGAGGCACACTCAGAGGAGGGAAGGTGAGATTGTTTCAATTCCCTGAGTTAAAAGCTGAGGAACCATAGCATAATTATTGAACTGATAGTATCTCTAAGAGAAATCCGCAAATAAAAATTTCCTTTTTTTCATAAGAGCATCAAAATATGGATTTTAATGCTAGCCTAGAGCCATAATCACATAGGAGAGAAATCTAGAAAAAATATCAAAATAGATAGATAGATAGATAGATAAATTATCAAATGTTCTATAGTGAAAGGATCAATTTATTTTGTTTTTAATTTCCAATCTGTCAAGGGTGCATACTTTTGTAAAAATAAAACTAAAATGATTAATAAAAATGAAATAAAAAATAAGCAAAAGCACACAAACTACAAGACCTGAATTCAATGATTAAATCCAACAGTCAAACGAATTACATTGTGATGCATATGACCATAGAAAAAAACAGAAGAAAGTTGGTACAGAAGCTTCTAAGTGCTTACTCTTAACTTCTGCACTTTTCTCATCACAGCCACAGTTCTGGGAGAAGCACTGAGACAGAACAAGCACTCTTGCCTTTCCTCTCTCCATGTTCACTTGGTATTTGGTATTTACCTCAGCATTTCTAAGTGGTGCACTAGCAGCAGCATTTCAGTAAAAACAAGTACTTTTCCCTGCTATGTCTGGCTCTCTGTATATGGTGCTGGGGATGACGCCAGGAGGCTGGGAAGGGGGCATAATGCAGGGAAAATGTAAGATGTGGTCCTCCTCCCTCCCCAAATATGACCCATTAAGAAAGAAAACCATTGTGAACTCCTTATTGAAGTGTTTCTTCACTGAGGTCATGGATAAGTGGGGTGTCAGAGGCTTTTTTTCGAGGTGCAGTTCCTTGTTGCAGCAAATAATGTCTGAAGAGTGAATAAATGCTTTGTGTGTATGAATTCTCCCACATTCCAGTCAGCAGGAACAGCTGTCATTAACAAAAGGCTTGTTCAGCCTGGCTGGTGTGGCTCAGTGGATTGAGCACCAGCTCTGTGAACCAAAAGGTGGCTGGTTCAATTCCCAGTCAGGCTACATGCCTGGGTTGTGCAGGTCCCCGGTAGGGGGCACGCGGAAGACAAACACATTGATGTTTCTCACCCTCTGTATATCCCTCCCTCCCCCCTCTCTAAAAATAAATAAATAAAGTCTTTAAAGAATGTTTATTCATCTTAAAATGCTGCCTAAACTAATAGTAACTATAAGACATCATGTATATAGTCTGCCAATAAATTCTAGAAAGACAAACTGCATTTGCAGGGGGTGGCACTCAGAAAGGAGGAAACCGGTGAACATTTTTAAAGAGGTGGCCACAAGGAGAGCTAACGTGGTTGGAGAAGGCACTGGCTGTAACAGAAATTTGAGTTTGTTTTGAAGGAACAGGTGTGACTTTTTCTCATAGAAGGCATTTTAGATGGAGGGAATAACACAAGTGATATCATAAAGCCATAACGAACTCTCCAGTAGGAAATGAGATAGGTTGTGGGGTTAAGTTGGTTGAACACAAAACATGTAGCTTGAGTGTGAAGGACTTGAAACATTGACTAATGGTGGACTTTTATCCATTATACCTGGAACAGCAAAATATTTTCAACATAAATGTTGGACTCTCTGCTGGACAAGTAGTAACTTCCTAAGTTCAATATGGAAACTGACTCTGAAATTGTACCCACACTCAAAGAGGAAAAGTATTCTAATTGATTACTGATGTCTGCCACAGGGACACACTGGCGACACAATGGCAGACCTTTATTATTTGGACCCAGAACCTCCCTGAAAGTTGAAAATAAATGAATGGGGTTTTAAAAACTCGGCTCTACAAACCCCACATCATTTAGCAACTGGTCTATATGTTACCAGAAAAATGAGACTTTTAGTTCCTGTCTTCTTGAAGGAAAGATTTCAGTCAAGACACAAAGTGCAGCAAGGTAGGCAAGAATATATTGGCAGTGCCAAAATACACTCAGAAGAGACCCAAGGGCTACCTCCAACAAGAGTGCCTTCATCACTTACAAAGTTCTGGTACTTATTGGCTCTTCTTCGGGATTTCACTTCTGTGTCTTCAGCTCCCTGCTTTCTTTTCCCTGTCGGCACGCATGCTCCGTGACTGGAACGGATGCTGTCTGCAGCTGAACAAAGTCCTGAGTGTATGTGATTCAGAGATTTGGTGACGGTAAAAGTCCAGGTGTGTTGAGGCCTGTCCCAGCTTAAAGATTTAAGGTAGGTCCTGTGGACGTGCAGGAACGCACAAGGATAATCTATCCCTTCCCCCACTTTTTTTTTTGCCTGCCCAGAGCTCAAGTCTAAGTAGCTACCTATCCTAACACATGTAAGGGAGGAGAATTAAAGACTTTCAAGGACATTAACAGTGAGACAGAAGATGGAAAGCTCCGCACCAGATGAAGAGCCCACTAGATGAGCTGATGGAGGGTTGTAACAACAACCAAAAAAAGTACAACAAAATAAAACAAAATCTCATTTGAGAAACATTTGTCAAAGTCATAGGATATTAGAGCTGCAAATTAATTTTAACACACCAGAGCCCCCCTTCATTTTAAAAACATAGAAACATAGACTCTTCAGTGTTAAGCTCCTTGCCCTAAAACATCTGTATGCAATTTAAGGAACAGGAATTAAAACTATAGCCTCTTGTTTCCCACCTTTCTCATTCTCCACATCTGACATTAGTCATTAAATGTGAAGATCAGACTGAAGAATCACCAACAATTCCAAGATTTTGAAACTAAATTACTGGGAGAATAATAGATTTACTGCTAATAGAGGCATGTTGACTCTAATTTTGATAACAAGTTAGTTATCAATGAAATGGGCCATTAAAACATAAAACTTCAAGAATAGAGCTACCATATGACCCAGCAATCCCTGTTCTGGGTATTACCCGGAAAATGTTAAAACATTTTATTCACAGACATATACACATACACCCCTATACTCATTGCAGCATCATACACAGTGGTCAAGACATGGAAACACGGTGGTCCTATGGTGGATGACTAGTTAAAGAAGGTGTGATACCTAAATACAATGGAATGCTGCTCGACCATAAGAAAGGATGCAATATTGACATTTACAACAAAGTGGATGGATCTTGAGAGTACCATGCTATGCAAAATTAGTCAGATGAAAAAAGTCAAGAACTACATGATTTCACTTGTATGCAGGATATAAAACAGAAAGCAACAAGTAAACCCATAGACAAATATAACAGTATGGTGGTTACCAGCGGGGAAGCGGGGAGGGGAGGATGAAGAGGGGAAAGGGAGCCAAATATATGGGGATTGAATGAGACTAGACTTTGGGTGGTGAGCACTTGAAACTTATATAATCTTATTAATCAATTTCACCCTAGCAATTCAATAAAAATATTTATTTTATTAGTGGAGGCATTTCACTCCTAAACCCACTAGATGGCGTATTCATCAGAACAGACTAAGCTGCTTCAGTGAGGATCCCAAAAAGCTCAGCAGCTTAACACAACAAAAGCTTATCTTCTGCTTTCAAAAAGTACACTTCAGGGTACAGGTGACTTTCAAGGGCAGCTATCCTACACCTAGGAGTGTTAACACCACAAGGCTCCTGACCCCCTCACATATTTTTAGCTAAAGGAAGTCACATGGCTATGCCAACTTCAAGGGAGAGGAGTGGTATTAATCTTCCTTCATACCTGGAAGAGAAGATGCTGGGGAACAATCATCACGCTACCAACAATAACAGGTGCAATAATATTTAAAAGGCAGTAAAGATGAATGTATTCCAAATGACAAATCTCTTATATATGCATGTAACTGTGTCCTGCTGACTTTTGGGGGCAAAAAAGTCTGTGTGGTTTTTATGTGATCCTTAAGGGATTCTCGTCCATAAGAATGTGAATAATTGGTAAATCTGTATTTTCCTACTGCTCCATATGGTACATAGCTCAAAGGAAAAATCAGTAAAGGAAAAGTAAGTGTCAAATCAAGAGTAGGATACATTTTATTACAACATTATGCCAAATAAACATAAATTTAAAAGACATCCACTTTAGCAAAATAAAATTCCAACTTACCTGTAAAGATTTACTGATTTTCCAATTTCAATATCGAGTTAAATATTTGTGTATGTCTTTTTTTATTTTTTAGAATGCTGGTGTTTGCATGTTATCATCCTGAATAATTTTTAAAGGGATCCTTAAAAAGCTGTGCGAAGTACTATGCCTACTTCAGCTCCATTGTGTCTAAGCCACAACCTCACAGAAGAATTTTGAAAAAAAAGTAATCAGTATTTTTTTAAAAGTTGCAAAAGCTTGAATTTTCAAACCCCCCAAATTGGCTGAGTAGCCATAAAAGTAAAGCAAGTGATTGAAAATTGAAAAACCATGCCAATCAACAAGTTGTTACCATGTTGCCAAAAGGCCACACTTTGTACATTCTATAAAATTAATGGGTTGTACTTGTACATCTTTGATTTTTTATTTCCATTTCTCAAAAATGTTGGAAACCACAATGTCAACAGGGAAAATGTTGCCTGGGTATTTACATGGACTCTATATTTGGCTGATATTTTGTGAATTTTATGTCTCAAAGTTGGTTCTTGGGACCAGTGTCAGGAGCAGGAAGAGGGCCCTTGCCAGATCTCTATTTGCCTGAGAGGGTTGCTCCTCTGCGAGCTGAGAATGGCATCTTTGTATGTGTTGCCAACTCAGTGAAAGAGCATGACCCCTCGTGTGTACCTGCGTGCGAATTTCTCTGGAGCGGAATTTCTTGGATGCATGTGTTGTATGTGTGGATTAGCAGTGCTAACTTATTTTCCAAAGTGGTTTTGTGAATTTCCACTCCATACATTGATGTCTGAGAGGCCTTTTGTTCCATGAAATGCAAACAAGGGCAGTTGGCCTAGCAGTGCAGACATCAAGCCTGCTGACCAAGAAATTCAGAGATGAGGTCTGTATAGGTGACTAGGCCTCTCTGAAGCAGCGCACAGCACACTGACGTGGCCAAAAGTCAGATTCTGGGAAAGGAACTCCCACACTTGGCCTGAGGGTTTTTAAGAACCACTGTTGAGAATGCTCCCCTCATATGATCAGAGACTCCAACACAGCACAGTAAGATGTGGCAGAGTCTTGGCCTCAGCACTACCTTGTCAGCTCCGTGTCGACAGCTGGAGGTGCAGCAGCTACCGTTAGTCTGGCAGGACCTGAAGGCTTGGCATCTAAGTCTTCGAGTGACCCCTGAAGCATTAAGCCATAGCCAGCTTCCATGGAGCTTTGAAAGAGGACAATTCCTTTTCTAGAAGGCCAGTCTTCAGGGTACCAGTCTTGGACATTATTAACCTTTCCCTTTCACTCCACATTTCCCCTTTTTTTTGGTGTCACTTTTTTTCAAACTTATGAAGTTAGTGTATATGGTGAATATGATTGCACACCTTTGAAAGTGAAGACTTTCTGGCATATCATTAATTTTCATAATTCTTCAGTCTTGCCAAGAACAATTTATAAATGTAGCTATTATTTCAAACTTGTTAATTATGTTGTTTAAAACTTCTGTAGCCTTAATTTTGTTTGACTAACGGATCAATCACTTAGAGAGGTGTGTTGAAATCTCCCAATATGCTGATGGATTTTTTTAGCTTCTTCTGTGTAGTTTTATAAATTTGTGATTTATTTATTTCAGGCCTATTCTGCAAGATGCAAAAATAGCGTATCTTCCTGAGGAATAAAAACTTTTGTCACTATGTAAATGGTTCTCTTTCTCTTTTATAATCTTGTTTACTTTAATTCAATTTTATGTTATCTTATAATACCCCTCACAACTTTCTTTTAATTAGTGTATAACATGTATTTGTTCTATACTTTTACTTTTCAACTTTTCTGTGACCTCTGTTTTTTTTTTTTAGCACTCATTTACTTATTTTTGTCCAGAAGGGAAAAAAATCATTGAACTTCTTTTTGAGAGTTTAGTTCTTTATTAATTGTGAGTGCTAATACATTTATTCTTACCCTTCTCAGCTTATTTTCTATATAGTGGTTCTATTGTTGTTTTTTTTTAGTTTATGTGTTTGTTTGCCCTTTCTCTATGACATTTCAACTTAGATTTACATTCTCCATTCTATTTTTTTAAATATCTACTAATTTGGAAGTTCTGCATTCAATTTCTATTTCTTTTAGGGCTTCCTCTGGAAATTTTAACATACATATTTAGGTTAAGATATTTAAAGTTAATCAATATCTTAACTCTTCTAAATATAAGATAAACTTTAAAACATTCAGGTCCTATCACTCCTCATTTCAAATGAGATTTGGTCATTGTCCAGAATTCAGGCCTATCTGGATTTATTTCATCTCCCAAATTAGATATTATTATTGTTATATCCAATTATATTGACATATTCATTATTGTAATTTTGATTTCTTTTATTTTCATTTCAGACATACCTTCTGTAATCATTTTTTTTTACCTGAATAAATTCCAGATACATTCTCTTTATGAAGGTCTGCTGCTTGTAAACTTTCAATTTTTGTCTAAAAATGTCTTTATTTCTCTCTTGCTTTCTCAAGGTATGCATTTATAGATTGACAGGTATTTTCTATCAGCACCTTATATATTTTACTCCCTGACTCCCACCTTCCACTATTGCTGCCAGAAGCCAGCTGTCAGTCTCATATTTACTCCTTTGTAAGTGATTTTTGGCTTCTGTTTTTATTACTAATTGTAAAAATCTTCTTTCCTGTTGTCAGCGTACTACAAGTTCACTACCATGTGTACAGATGAGTTTCTTTTTATTTATTTTTTTCTAGGGATTCATTGGGACTTTTAATCTGAAGACTGGTGTTTTTGATCAACTGTAAAGACATCTTAGGCATTATCTTTAGGAACATTCCTACTCACCTTCTTTCTTTTGTCTTTGTTTGGACCTATAACCTATATCCTTCATGTATCTTAATCCCTCTTCCATATCTTCCATTCCCTTGTCTTTCTGCACTACATTCTGGATAATTTCTTCAGATCTCTTTTCCAGTTCACTCAGTAGCACTTCAGCTGTGTCTGAGCTGCTGTTAAGACATCCGTTGCACAGCAGTCCACATCTAAGCTCTGTGCCTCGGAAATACACAAGTGCAAATAGGTTTTGTATAAATGATGTTCCTTGCAGACTTATTTGAGATATGAAAAATTAAACTAAGGGTCTCTCAGTAGGCAAATGTTTGGATGAATTATACACATCTATTCAATTAAATTAACACTACCTAGGTATCCAAGTCAGTGGTTTTGCTTCATCTTGGTCAAATGCCCACCTATATACAGTAAAAAAATATAAGTTACCGTGTGTGTGTGTGTGTGTGTGTGTGTGTAGAGAAGGGTCTAAAAACGACTCCTCCAAATTGATATGTTGTTAGTGTAAAACACATTTTAATTTCAAATACTTGTATAAAAAGTTTAAATTATCTCAATAATCTTACATTGATTGATGTTGAAATGGTCATATTTTAAATTTATTGGGCTAAATATGTAATTAAAATGAATTTCACTTGTTTATTTTCATTTTTCTTCTGTCTAGTAGATGTTTAAAATTTCATATTATTTGTAAAAACCGTTGATTTTCTACTTTAAATTTTATTTTACACCTCTAGAACTACTATTTGGATCTTTTACTAATAAGTACAATACTGATATTTCCCATTTCTTAATCACAATTTCAATACACCTTCACTTTTTTGAACATACCCATCACACTTATTTTATATTCATTATCTGATAATTCCAGTATTTACTGTAATTATAGGTGCGATTCTGAAATACAGTGTTTCTGCTCTCTTATGGTGGCTCATTTCCTCTTGCATTTATTTATTTATTTTTATTAATTTTTATTGTTGTTCAAGTACAGTGGTCTACATTTCACCCCCTCACTCTCTCCCACCTCAGCCATTCCCACCTCCCGCTCTCCATCCTAACCCTCTTTAGTCATCCATGTGTCCTTTATACATGTTCCTGAAAACCCTTCCCCTTCCCCTCCTCTATCCCCTCCCACCTCCCCTCTGGTTACTGTCAGTTTGTTCTTAATTTCAATATCTCTGGTCATATTTTGTTTGCTTGCTTCTTTTGTTGATTAGCTTCCACTTATAGGTAAGATCATATGGTATTTGTCTTTCACCGCCTGGTTTATTTCACTTAGCAAAATGCTCTGCAGATCCATCCATGCTGTCACAAAGGACAGGAACTCCTTCTTTTTTTCTGCTTGCTGCATAGTATTCCATACTGTAAATATACCATAATTTTTTGATCCATTCATTTCCCGATGGGCACTTAAGTTGCTTCCAGCACTTGGCTATTGTAAATTGTTCTGCTCTAAACATTGGGGTGCATAGGTTCTTTTGGATTTGTGTTTGAGGATTCTTAGTGTATAATCCCAGCAGTGGAATTATCAGGTCAAAAGACAATTTCATTTTTAGTTTTTTGAGGAAATTCCAAGCTGTTTTCCACAGTGGCTGCACCAGTCTGCATTCCCACAAACAGTGCATTAATGTTCCCTTTTCTCCACAACCTCACCAGCACTTATTTGTTGTTTTGTTTATGATGGCCATTCTGACTAGTGTAAGTGGTATTTCATTGTGGTTTTAATTTGCATCTCTCTGATGGCTAGTGATGCTGAGCATCTTTTCATATACCTCTGGGCCTTCTGTATGTCCTCCTTGGAGAAGTGTCTGTTCAAGTCTTTTGCCAATTTTTTTAATTGGGTTGCTTTTCTTCTTAGAGTGGAGTCGTATGAGTTCTTTATATATTTTGGAGATCAAACCCTTGTCCAAGGTATCATTGACAAATATGTTCATGTGGTTGGTTCTCTTTTCAGTTTAATGTCATTTTCTTTAGCTGTGCAGAAGCTTTTTATTTTTATTTTGATGAGATCCCATTTGTTTATTTTTTCCTTCATATCCCTTGCTCTAGGGGACGTATCAGTGAAAATATTGCTATGTGGAATTGTTGGGAACCGCTCTGCCTGGTTTCAGGAGTTGTAACTGCCCCCCATGGCTAAGGCTGAGTGAGTGACCTTCAGACTGTGAGCCACTAAGGAGACAAAGCTTATCTCCCTGGCAGGAGCGCTGCTTCTGCTTCATCCATCTCTGGCCCCCAATGCTTGGCCAGTTAGTCAATGATGGGTAAGACCCCTCAGAGGGAGGGGGGCAACCTAAGCCAGACATGATCACTTGGGAGGACCTCAAGGAAGGACTCGGGGGTCTGCAGCAAAGAGGGGGTGATGGACCCTCACTCCCTGGCTATTCTGACATAGCCGGAGTCTTCATTCTGTTTGGAAAATGTCTCCTAATCTCTTGGCTGCCTTACTTCCCTGCCTGACTTAAGTCTGAGACAATGCCTTAAGCCTGAGACAATGCTGGTGGTGGGTATCGCCCTGTGCTGGAAAGGGCAGGTTCCCTAGGGCAATCAGGCCTAAGAAAGAATATGTAAAATTCTGTGAAACCTGCTTTTGTTTAGAATGCTCTCAATTAAATAAGGGTCCAAGCAAGATGTGAGTTTGTTCTTCAAAGTTTTATGGCTCTTTAGCTATCTGACCCTGCCTCAAAATAGGCCCTCAGAGTTCTTATCTATTGTTTGACCCTTACTACTTGACATTAATTGATGAGCCTTACCTGTATCCCCGTGTGTTGAGAACCTAATAAATATCATTGAGGTAAGGACTCATGGCCTTTCGCCCAAGAGAGAAGCCAACTACCTTTCCTCCCCAAGCAGATCATGTCTTGGTAGTATTATTTTCATCCGTGGCAGACAGGGGGACCCTGCAAGCAGAGCCCCCCCACATAGAATATCTGAGATTTTCCTGCCTATGTTCTCCTCTAGGACTTTTGTGATGTCATAAGTTATATTTAAGTCTTTTACCCACTTTGAATTTATTTTTGTGTGTCATATGAGTTGGTGATCGAGTTTCATTTTTTTTAATGTAGCTGTCCAGATTCCCAATACCTTTTCTTGAAGAGGCAATTTTTACTCCGTTTTATGCTTCTGCCCCCTTTGTCAAATATTAATTGACCATAGAGACTTGGGTTTATTTCTGAACTCTATTCTGTTCCATTGATCTATTTGTCTGTTCTTATACCAGTACCAGGCTCTTTTGATTACAGTCGCCTTGTAATTCAGTTTGATATCAGATGATGTGATACCTCCTACTTTGTTCTACTTTCTTTCCTCTTGTATGTATTAATTGTTGAAGCTTTATTTGTGAAAATCCTGGGTTTAATTTACATTTGTGCAAAGCAAATTTGCATTTTCTTATGCCATGGATGTGTAACTCTACTGCCTCATACAAATTAAAACAAATGTTCCCCTTATGAATTTGGGGGAAAGTCACATAGGTAATATGATATTTTTTACTTTTTTATTAGAGTATTAGATAATACTTAAAAATGTGCGTATATAAAAGTTGAAGGGCACAATATATTTTCACAAACTAAGCATATTTGTGAGGTCAGCACCTAACCAAGAAACAGAACATTATAGGTACACAGTACCAAGAAGTAGAAGACCTCCATAGGTTCTGAACTCCGGGGCTGCAATACATATCATTTGTTTTATTTTGTCTTGTTCTGACCCCTTGGTACTCAGAGCAAAGGCTGAGTTCACCAGATACACTTAAAGTCTCTTCTATGGATGAATACCTCTTTTGGGGTCTTGGTTCTGCTTTCTCACTCATTGGGGTACAAGGCTTTGTGCCCTGTCCTTTCTGCGAGAGGCCAGTATAAACTCAGGTGCCAGGCAATTAGGGATGTGCAAATATACCCAGGATAAACATTGTTTCTACTATTTTAATACTCTCCAGAGTTGAGATTTTCTCTTAATTCTAACCTTATTTTCCAATAAGCTCAGAATTGTGTGCAAGAGAAAGGGAGAAGAGAGGAGAGGAAAGAAAGGGAAAGGAAGAAAGGAAGGGAGAAATGTCAATTTTAACATGTAAACCAGCAATAAAGGAATTAATTCAATAAATCATCATAAATGATAAAGATGAAGAAAATCTATAGCAGTAAAAATCTTGCTTTTTAGGAAGTATTTAATATTATTAGAAAATGCCCATGATGTTATTAAAAAGAAAACAATGATTTGAATCTGTAAAATGTAATCCCAAATTTGCAAAATCACTTAATGTGTTTGTGCAGACCTAACAATACAGGAAAGAAATTAAAGTATTCACAGTGATTTTCTCTGGGGAAAGAATCCATGCATTAGTTTATGTTTTTCTGTATTTTATGCAAGTTACACATCCTCATTTTATATATTATTAACTAAAACAAGGAAGATTTAAGAAGAATGAGCAGGAGCTTGAAAACAGGTTTCCCACACATCTGCACTCCTTGTCACATACAGTGACAGGAGAGAAGGGAAAAAATCGAATAGCCCCAATAATGCTCCACAAGAGAAATCTGCAGCGAAGCAGGCACAACCTGCTCTGCCTCCTACACATGCTGATTACCATCAAATGGAAAATGCACCTCCATGTAGGAGGAAGCTTTTGACTCTTTCCACCCCTGGGTTTTCTTTTATGTTGTAGCATTAAGCTGCCTTCCTCCCAGCAGCACAATCAGGTTCTGAAGGGATGTAACAAAATTCTTCATCTTCTCTCATTAAAGACTCTTTTTTTTTTTTTTTTTTTGGTTCTTCAGCTTGATCAACCTTATGAAATACTGGAAGGCGTGGGAGTTCAAGGAAGTGGGGAAAAGCAATAGTAGCTTTTTACCAATTGATATTATTTGCAAATAAATTATTAAGTAGGACTGTGCCTTTTCCCCCAACCTGGCATGGTTGCTCTGCACTCATGCTTTTTGGGCAGTAACTAGAAAGTAGGACCAGTTATTTAATGCCAATTTTAGGGCATGGTTTTAAAAAATTAAAAGATGGAAATTATATTTACCCAAGACAATGCTTTTATGATTCTCTTTTTGGAGTTGCGTATAGGGGTACCTCAGTTCCTACAGTATTAGACTGCCACTCAGAAATGTGGTACACAAGCCAGTGGCATTAGCATCCCCTGATAGTCTGCTGGTAATGCAGAATCCTAGGCCCCAACCCAGACCCATTGAATCAGAATCCCCAGGGAGCTGTAGTTTAACAACACCCCTAATGATTCTTATACACACTATCAGTTCAAAACCACTTGAGAGCATGCAAAAATGATATGAAGCAATCGCAGCTCAAATTGAAAAGAAAAGGAGACAATTTTATTCCTCTGAATATCTCAATTTTTCTCTCATCTGAGAGGAAAACTTGCTATAGACTGTCACCCTCGTAGCCACAATTAAGTGTGGGAACTTTATACACATCAATAAACACAGGTCAGGGCTGCATTTAAGCAGCCTGGTCCTTAACTGGTTCCTTTTTACCATCAAGCCCCAGGAGTGAACTTTTTGTTCAATTTCTCCTTTTATCCTCTTTGAAGAGATACAACTTTGAACTAACAGTGCCGCTGTTGGGAACATTTTGTGCCTTCCATAAATTGCGTCTTTTTGTTACTCTCTCTAGTGAGCCAGGGCAAAAATAGGGACAAAACCAACAAAAAGATTCAAGGAAATGCTCTAAAACATAGAAATTTGCCAGGTCAATTTTTTATTTTTTTGTCCTCATGCATTGCCATGCTATTTGATTTTCTATCTTTTTTTTTTAAACAGGATTTATTGAACAGAAGGAAAAAAAAGGCTTGACAACAAGTATATGACATACTCTGGAAAATAAATGGAATATCTAAACTATGCCTTTAGATATGTCTTTCTTACTGTCTGTCATTCACTACTAAGAATCAATACTTGTGTCAATCTAACCTTTGAAAAATGTGTATTTGTTATTTCCTATGTGTTCACAAGGCTTCAAGGTAACAACTTCCTCAGATCAAAATTTAACTATTCTACTTATTCCCTCAGAACAGTGCATAATAATAATATATTAAACTCTGCTACAATAATAATAATAGTGTATGAATGACTGTGTTCCAAATATTTTCCTCCCTTGTTCCTCCTATCAGTTATCTATGATCATAATAATGTTATGTAACAAACAACCACAAAACTTCAATGCCACAATACAATAGCATTTGTTGATCCCATGGCAGGTGTCAGCTGAGGACATGCTTGGGGCTCTGTGTCTTTTGGCTGGACGGTTCCCTTTTCTGTGTGCCAGCTGGCTGTCCATTGATCTAGACCAGTCTCAACTGGGTCGACTGGACACTTCAAGTCTCTTCCACATACCTATCTCATTCCAGCAGGCTACTTCAGGCATGTCCTCAAGGAGATGACAGAGACACAAGAAAGAGCAAGGCCTCTTGAGTTGTAAACTTAGAATCACCACACTTGCACTTCTGCTTCATTTTATTACCCAAAGCCAGGCACATGGTCAAGTCCAGACACAGGGCACTGGACACTTCAAAGATACATGCCAAAGGAAGTGGATGCAGAGATAGTGGAAAATCAGGGTTCTGTTTGCAGGCGATATGCCCCACCCCCTCATCCAACCCCTCAGCCAGGTCTGTCAATCCCACCCTAGAAACACATTTTGCATCTGTCCAGCAGTCTCTCTCGTATTGCTACCACCACTTCAGGACCCATGACCTATTGTCTATCACCACCTGACCTGTCCAAATCTTTCTTGTCCATTGCTCCTTATCTTATTCTTAACACAATGATGATAATGAACTTAAAAAAGAAAATCTGCACTGGCCACTCATTTACCTAAGTCCACCTAAAGGTTTCCTATTGTTCTCAGGTTACAGGTGGAAACCCTGACTAAGGAAACCCTGGTTCGTGTGAGTATGGAGTCCGCCTCTGTCTTCAACCTTATTTAGCTCCCCTGTGCCCTCTGCTCCAATCTCACTGGGTTTCCTTCACTGTCTCCAATGCCACACCTCCCCGTACCACAAGGACGGTACCCACGGGGGTCTCCCACCTCAGCTAGTCTTTACCTATTTCAACTCCATGCACCCATCAGCTTACCACAAACATTACTGCCTCAATTCCTCACCCTATTGACAATGTGACATAGTGTCCTGGTTTTATGCTATCAAAGTTGCTTGTAATTTTCTATTACTGTCCTCACCACAGTTTATAATGAACAATTATCTGTGTCATTAATTGATTAATATCAAATTCTCCACTAAATTATAAAATTCTGTGATGTCAGAGGTCATATTTACAAGTTCAATGCAGTTTCCTAAAATAGTTACCAAACAATTAAAAAAATAATAAAACATTTTATTTAATTTTGTATAGAAGATCTCTTATATCTTGAACTTAAATAAAATGAGTATGTGCAATGATTCTGTATAATTATGTTCCTTAAAAAGGCATTCCAAATAAATGCAAGAAGACATCAATCATTTTTCTGCCTTCCAAATTTATTAGCCAAATCCTTTCTTTAAACTGAGCACATATGCTTTGTCCCTGGAACTTCAACCATAAAATAGATTAGCCAGATTGCTGATAAAATTATCCTTAAAGATTTGTGGGTTTTTGTTTTTTTTGTCATTTCTTAAACCATTGCCTACATTCTCCGTAAGGGGAAAGCATAAATTTAAGTCTGTGTTGAAAGGTGTAAAGCAAGTGTTCGATATATATTCTGACAACTGATAAGCACTACCTAGATATTCAACATAAATACAATAGTATCCCTGATTTTACAAAACATGAAATACAATGGTAACTGTTAAAACATATGGATGCAATAGTATTTAACAGTGACTTGGTATAATAGAACTTTTAGTATTTCAGAAATTTGGTTGTGTTCAATTGATGAGCTAGTGTAAATATAAGATTATCCTAGAACTGTGAACCCATTCTTGGCACCGAATGTGGCAGCCCTATAGATCATGGTGCATCTCCCTGTCATGGATGGTTAGACCCAGTTTGGACCTCTGGTTTGAACTGGAACAGAGTCCTCTTCCGGGCAGTTCATAATTAGGACACTAATATGCAACTGGGAGATCAGGTAAATTCCAAGACTAAATTGCCCTGGAATTTAGCCAATAGGCTACTATGCAATCAGAGAAAGGTAGTCTGCAAAAAGGAAGACAGAAGCAGAAGCAGGAGAAAAGACATACAGGGGAATCAGGGCATTCTTGTGGTAGTTGAGACAAAGTGAAAAATTATGTAAGAGAAACCAAGACATCCTTGGTTCCCGATGCCATTCCTTTCCAAGTCCACACCTGGTAAAGCTTGGCTGTGTTTTTTGTACTACATTCCAAGAGAATTCTTTAACCCATGTAATAAATTCCCTTATGTGTTCATGAGTTTCTATTTCTTACAAGCACATAATTTCTGGCCAACATAATGATCTTCAAGAGAAAGGAGAGGCCAGCAAACATTTTCAAAGCCCAGGGATTATTGTGTTTTCAATGTTTTACTGTAGAGTCTGGGTTCCTTTATTCTTAGGATGGCCTAATGTCATTCTGACTTTATCTGGGCATTTATCTCTTATAATAGATTACAACTCTAAAAGGGAACCCTTTTGTGGAACAATTGCTTTTAGTGCCAGAACAAAACTTTCAAGGAACTTTTTTATTCTTCTCATGCATGGGTGATACTTGTAAAATTTACAAGAGCGTAGCAATGGGGGCCCAGTCCCCTGCTTCAGTAGGTTTGGAATGGAGACAGAGCCACTGGGTTGATATCCACAGGTGATAATTATGCACAGCCTCAGTCAAAACAATAGTGCTTCAGAAATCAACCCATCAACCATTCCTTTAAAAAATAATTGAGGCTATTAGTAATTAACTATTGCCATGTGCCAAACAACTTAAAACTCAATCACTTAAAATAATAACAATTTTTGTTCATGGCTCTAATGGGCCACCTAGGCAGCTTTTCTGCTCTTGGCTGGTGCTCTGCAGTCATAACTGGGCTCTCTCACATGTTGGGGGTTGACAGGCTGGCTGGTCTACAATGGCCTGAGCTTGGACAACTCAGCTCTCTGCTTCATGGTTTCTCATGATCCAGCTGGCAGCTCACGATTCTAAGGAAGAAGAGCAGAAGTGTACTAGGCCTCCGGACAGAAAGTAAAGAACTGACATGTATTATATCCAATGTATTTTTCTGGTCATAGTAGGTCACAGGCCAACCTAGATTCAAGACATGGATAAATAGACTTCATTTTGGAGTGGAGGAATTGCACAGTCTTGCAAGTGATGCAGCTGCAAAGAGATGTGAATCATTATGGCAAGTTTTTTATTCAATCCACCAGAGGCCTAGAAAGATTAAGTAAAATTCAAGGTAGCACAGAAACAGATGATCTGATTTATGTTGAGTGTGTTCCTACCATCCACACTTAAGATCTCTTTTCACAGGTTGTAAATACAGGTTCTCCTTTCCAGCTTCTCTTGGACAAACACCTGAGAATATCAATGGCAAACGTTGGCTTCAGTTTCCTTTTTGTGCAAGGGGCCAAGTCAGCTTACCTCAGCAAGCACTGCCTGAAGAGCCCCTAACTGCCAGGTGGCTTAGAAGGACGCAAGAATACAAAGCCAAAACTGCTTCTCAAATTCAGACTGCATGACCCAGTCACCTGCGTTAGGTTGAATGCATCTTTAATTAGTGCAAATTATGAAGATTTCATTCTCCTTCCGAATGTAGTTCCCAGGAGTGATTGCTGTACATATTAAGCCATGAAATAAGCTCATTTCAGCAGAGGTAGAACTGGAGGAAAATCAAGTGAAGACTAGATGCAGGTACTGGAGGCAAGTGGAAAAAACAAGTGGGAAAAGAGCGACAAATTCTAAGGGAATAAAGAGCGTTATATGACAGCTTTGTTCTAGGAAACAGTGTGGAAAGAGAAAAAGGCTGTTGTTGACATTTTAAGTCTTCAGACATCAGTGTTCCCACAGCACTTGCTACTTCTTACATCCCAAATCCTGTATCGCAAAACTGCAACTATATCTTAAACAGAACCAGAAAATATTAGGTCTTGCTTCCCTCAAAGCAACAACTCACAGTGTTAGTGGCACAACGAAATTCTCTGGAAAGCATTGAAAATGCTGATGTCTGCCTCCAGCTTCAGTGATTCTAATTTACTCAGTCTAGAGTGTGACTTGAACATTGGGACATTTAAAAAAACTCCCCAGTTAGATTTAATATATGCCTAATTTGAAGACTTAAATAAATGCATGGTTAATCCTTAACTCATGCAACCAATATATTACATATGCATCTGCTGTGCGCAGAGCATTTTACCAGATGCTGTGACTAAGAGGAAGTAGGCCACATGGTCCAAAGGAGACAAAAGATGCCTATGCAGTTGAGCCACCAGAGCTGAATCATCATAAAGACAAATATAGTGTGAAAGAATCAGTGAAAAAGATTCAGGACAACAAAGAAGAAAGCATGCCCTTCCACTGTGACCAATGCCTCAACTTGTTCAAAATCACCTACAGACTTCCATTGAGCAATCAGTCACAGGCTGGACAAATTAATCACTCAGGACTCAGATCCCAGAACCCCAGATGCGAATCCTCATTCAACTTCATGCCCCAAGAGTATCCTAGATAGTTGATTTAAGCCCTTAAACCTTCAATTTCCTCAGTTGTAACGTAAGACCAATACTTGTTTCCCACTCATAGAGTTGTGATAAGACTTAAATGAGATAGATTAAGTAAAGCAATAAGCACAATGTCTAACACACAATAAATGTTCAGTAAACATTAGTGTGTAATTGATAATTTATCATAATTAACAATAGAATAACAATAACACTAATACCCAATCTTCAGATCTTGTCTTGAGGACATTTCTTTGGTCAGGGTGTAGAAAAAAGAGTAAATTCTAAATGATTGCAGAACTAGAGTCAAGGGGGAAACAGGAGGCAGGAGACAGGTGAACACAGAATTGAAGGATGGGTGCAGACCTACTTCACATGATTTCAGATGTGTTGCAAGCAAACTAAGAAAACTGGTAAATCGTTCTCCCCTGCCTCAATACCACATTCAATAGGACTTAAGGAGACCCACAGATCTTCAGTGATTAGCAAGTCACTCTTCATGCCTCACTAAAATGCTCCTGAGAGCTCAGGGACCTAAAGACATCAGAAACAATCCCACCATGCATGCTTCCCTCTTTTCTCCAGTCGCCACAGATGCCCAGGTTATTCTGCATGTCCTAGGCTCTCATCTTTAACTAACCAAGTTTATGCTCATATCTGAACAATTTAACTCCTTCCTGACTCCTAAACCCACATCTCTGCTATCTTTAACCAACACAGTGCCCCATCAGCAAAACCTCCAATATCCTCATCTTTCTGAAGTGAACCCTTTCCTGTTTAGCTATAATTAGAACCAGGTTGTCCCTGGGGATGCAACTCCTTATGGCCATCCCAAGCACTAGCTGTAGTTGTTTAATTTTTCTCCATTTACTAGTGAGTCTGAAAGAAACCTACTCCTTATCACTGCTTCCAAGTAATTGACCTTTTCTCCTCCCTAAACAAGGCCACCTTCTTTAGTCTCTTGCCATTGGGCTCTACCAGCTGCTCACTCTCCTTGTTGTATCCTCAACAGCTCTGTCAGAAATGTCCTCATGTATTAAAGATTTTTATCAATTTCTTTACTTTCTGAGCTCAAATAGGATCTCAGTCATTGTTCTTGGTCATTTCAGTGGCCACAAATCTGATTGATTCATCACCCTTACCTCCCAGAACTTTCTCCTTTTCATCCTCCACAGCCTTTCTCTTGGCCTCTCTCCTACATCAACTACACATTGCCATGGCCATCTCTGGACCCTGTAATTTCCTTGGCATTACCAATAACTTCACCTCCTACAAATCTTAATTGCAACCATTCTATTCCCTAACCACCACTGCCTATTTTTCTAACTCACTGCTTCTAAAGGCCTAATTTCCTCAACTTCTAATCCATTGACTGTGCTCTCCTGGCCCTCTTGTCACTGTCTCCTCCTTCATAGTTTCTCTTGTTTCCTCCTCTAGCTTATATTCTATTCATCATTAAAATGACCTTCATATTATCATACACATGATCATGCTTTCACGTATAAATCAGAATTCTGCTGAAATTACACTATGAATGACTCAAAATTTCTATAGCCAGTAAAAAAAAAAAAAAAAGAGGCAATAAATATATTGATTTCTGAATCAGGCACTACCAGGGCATCTTGCTGAGCTCCGAGTCAAGCTACAGCTTGGCTCAGATCACTCTATATGTTCTCAATCTGGGTCAGGTAGTTGCCTGAAATGGGTTTTGTCATGGTACTGGCAAAAATTTAACATGATCAGCCAAACCATGAAAACATGTTTTTAGTCTCTGTTTGCTTGATACTTGTTCACATTCCATTGGCCAAAGCAAGTCACATGGTGGAGCCCAGGGTCAATGAGAGAATGGGTAGTGACAGGCACTGTAAGTCACATAGCAAGGGGTACAGATGTATAATCTTCTTTACTGGGGGAAGTAAATATTGAGAACAATAATACAACGGACCCCATCTCAACTCCATTATCTCTCTCTCTCTCTCTCTCTCTATTAAGATAACAAAGCAAACAAACAAAAACCCTCCAATTCCCATTTAAATTCCCTGAATCCACTCTCAAATAGTTGAACATGGTTGTAGAAAAACTCCACACCCTGTGCACTTATAATAATTTCACCTTATACTCATGAGCATTGATCTCAAGTGTTACGAAAGTGAGGACCAGAAATTCTATAATTCCCTGGTCAATTTCTTCCTCTTTTTGGGAAATAACTATTTCATACCTCCTTAGTTCTGTCATGTCCACCACTGAGCCCCATCCTATCAGTGAGTGATACTTTTATTTCACTGAAAAAATTAAAATATCAAAGAGAACTCCCATCTTCTGCAGTTCCAGTTTACCAGTGTTTCTGCTCAGAACCTGTGTTCTGCCTCCCCTGCTGGAAGGTGCTTCCCTTCTCTATGGCCAGATCTAATCACCACTTGCCCTTCCCCCCAAGGATTTTTGCTCTTCCACATTTTTGTCTCTTTCCCGCATCACTCATCTTCTCCCTTTTTATTAAACCCTTATTAGGAGCATACGCATATTCTGTATTGTGCCGTACTGAAACTGGAAAAGCTAGTGTTTATGCTGCCTGTCACTACTGGGACCAATAAGTAGAAACAAGGATTGAATGTTTATGGGCACTTTATTCAGATGCCAGTGATCTGAGAAGACATCAGGTTATGAAACCTCAAAAACCATTTTAAAGTTTCATATCAAACTGACCTTTTTATAAGCAGAAGAAAGGATAAGTAAGGGGTTTGGGAAAAATGGTTAATAGGATAAGAGCTGCATGCAGTCTGGTGGTAATTCTCTTGGTTTTTCTTTATCTGTTGATCAAGGATTCTTTATCTGCAACATGGGCATTCCCTCCCTGGAACACAATGGCTCAGGTACCATCTCCAGTGCTTACAGACCCATTGGGGCACAAAAGTAGAATCGCTTGTAGACCACCTGGGGTCATATAGGTCATGCATTCCAGCCCCTGGAATAATAGCCTACCATATACATTAATCACTTAAACTTGTTAACTATAGCTAAGGCTTAAATCCTTAACTCTTGAGTTCCCCTATCAATACCATCACTCAATAGCAATGAAATCTTCTTTAATTCATATCTCTCTTTAAACTAAAGTACTCAGATTCTTTTCCCTTTCACAGTAAATCTCCTCAAAAGGTTACCTACTCTTTTTATCCCTACTCCCTCTCTTTTGTTCAGGCACGGATTTCTGCCAATCTACTAAATCATTCTCGTCAACTTCACTCACAGACTTCCAGGTTGCCAAACATAATGGTCCATTTTCATTCCTAAACTCACTGGATCAATGAGCAGCACTTGAGTCATTCTGTGACTCAGTGTTATGTAAATCATTCTTTTCACATGGCTTCTGGGTTATTGCATTCTCCTTGTTTTCCTCCTATTTTGTTATATCACTTGATATATGCTCTTCTTCTCCATGTTGGAGCATCTAAATGCCCAATTTGATGACGTCTTTTCCCCCTAATTATAGGTACTACTTAAATTATGCTATACAAACACATGACTTTAAGTATCATTTATGTTTTGATGTCTCGTTTCAGCAGTTTCATTTTTACCCTAAACTGCAAACACATGTAAGTGTCTCTCAACACTGCCGTCTTCACTGGAACACTTCAAAGTTATTGTAAACTTAATGTGCTCAAAACCTGCTTCTCCCTGCTTCTCCCTCCATCTTCTTCACCTTCACTAACACCCAGATGCTCAGTCCAGAACACTTAGAGTCATCCTTTACTTGTCTAATTCTCTCGTGCTTCTTGCCTGATCTATGTGCAGGTCTTGCTGGCCTCATCTTCAACTCAGGCTATGCCCAGAATCCCTCCTCATCTTCTCTCTTGTACAAATAACACCCTACCCAAGCTACCATCATGTCTCTCCTGGGCAACAGTCACCTAACTTGCCTCCCCATTTTCTATAGTCTGATCTCTATAGAACATTCAGAGTGGTCAGTTTAAATTATAAATACTATGATATTACTTTCTAAATCTAGATTCTATGGCTCAGAAATTCAGACAACAAACAAATGGAATGGAGTGTCTGTGTCATGATGTCTTGAGTTTCAATTGGGAAAAACTCAGAGGCTGAGGTGATTTAATGTCTGGTGGCTTTAATTATTAAAAGACATGTTCACTTAGGTGAGCTGGTATGCCATAAAGACTAGGAATGCTGACAAAAGTACCCGCTTAAGGTCTCTCCATATAGCTTTTCTTCCTTATGTATGATGGCCTCAGGGAGACTTGCACAAGTACTCCCATAATCAAGGCAGTATGTGTATTACCTTTTTTTACTCAACGACAAAAATCATCCAGCATCACTTCCTCCACACGGCATTCATCAAAGCAGTCAAAGCTAGCCCACAATCAAGGAACTAGAAATTTGATACCACCTCTTGATAAGAGAGTGGCAAGATAACATTCTGGAAGAACACAAGGGATGTTCACTGCCGGTTTTGGAAAATACAATCTGCCATAAGCTTCCCATCATACCTGGAATATAATTCATAATCCTAAAGGGTCAGTCAACAAGAGGATAAAATTTTGCAAACATTTATGTAAATAACATAGAATCATCTAAACATATGAAGTAAATATTGACATATACAAAGGGAGAAACAGATAGCAGTAACATAATAGTAGGAGATATCAATATCCCACTTTCATCAATGGATAGATCCTCCAGACAGAAAATATCAGTAAGGCATCATTGGAATTCAACTTCATGTTAGATCAGATACACTTAGGCATTTACAAAACACTCCGTCCAAAAGTAATGGAATGCACGTTCTTCGCAAGCTCGCATGGAACACTCTCAGGGCTAGATCATGTGTTGGATTACAAAAAAGGTCTGAAAAACTTTGAGAAGACTGAAATCATATCAGACAAGTTTTCTGACAACAGTGGTATGAAACTAGGAATCAATTTACAAAAAGGAAGTTTATAAATTCACAGATATGTGGAGATTAAATGACATTCTACCATGCAAATAATGGGCCAAAAAGAAATCTAAAGAAAAATTAAAAAAGCATCTAGAGGCAAATGAAAATGGAAATACAACATATGAAACTTATGAGATGCAACAAAAGCATTTCTAAAAGGAAAATTCACAGCAATAAATGCCAATATTAATAAATAAGAAAGATCTCAAATAAACAACCCAACGCCTAAATCTTGTTTTGAATACCATTAGCTAGTAAAAGCAATTCAATCTCCTTAAAGAGGTGACTGATGACACAACTAAGGAAAGAAAGAAACAAAAGAGCCCAGACATCTTGCAGTGCCAGAAAATAAAATGCTCAAAACAGCCACAAACCTCACAATGACGGATGAACATCCAACTGAAAGAGTCTTCAATGGTCAAGCCTGGAATAATTTGAGCAAAAGATAAAATACAATGTGCTGAATTAGAACCTAAAGTATAAAATAAACATTCAAGAGCCTTTTCAACATAATTTTTTTACAAGAAGAAATAACTTTACTGTGGAGAAATCTGAGAAACACTGCTTCAACCAAGTGATTAAAGTAAAAATCAACAGTGATAACCATGTTATAATAGTGTCTACCTTTAATATGATGTGATTATCTTTCTGTGTGATATGTAATTTCAGGCTTATCAGAAAAGTTTTAGACAAATCCTAACAGAAGGGTATCTTACAATAAAGCTAACCAGGACTCTTCAAACTGTTATAGTCACCAAAAACAAGTTTGAGAAACTGTTAACAGCCATGAAAAGTCTGAAGAGATATGACAACCAGATATAATGTGTGGTATCGTGAGTGGGATCCTGAAACATAAAAAGGTATTAGTCAAAAACAAAGGAAATCTCACTGAAATAAAGAATTTACTTAATAATAATATATTAATACTGGTTCAACTATCCAGAAGGATATAAAGAAATTGGAATCTTCTTGAACTTCCAGAAAGAATGTAAAATGGTTCAGTCCCTTCGGAAAACAATTTAACAGTTCCTTAAAAATTGAAACGTAGAGTTACCATATGACCCAATAATTTCACTTTTAGGTATACAGTCAAGAGAACTAAAAACAAACGTTCATTCGAGTACTTGTATAAGAATGTCAATGGCAGCCTATTCATAATCACCAAAAAGTAGAAACAATCCAAATATCCATAACAAAATAAACGATTAAATGAAAGTGATATATCCTTACACAGAAGAATCTTGAAAACAGTATCATCAATGAAAGAAAACACATATTGTATCATTATATTTATATGAAATGTCCAAGATAGGCAAATCCATAAAGAAAGAAAGCCTAGAAAGTGGGTTGCCAAGGGCTGGGAGGAAGTGAGAGTGAAAGGTGGATTAATAGCTGAGGTGTACGGAATTTCTTTTTGGAGAGATGAAAGTGTTCTGGATATAGGTAGTGGTGATGATTATACAACCTTGTGAATATACTGAAAACCACTGAATTACACACTGTAAATGGAATACTTGTGTGGTATTTAGATTGTATCTCAATAAAAATGCCTGATGTGTATTTTATACTTACTGCAGATCTCAATTCAGTGTTTAATATCCACATGTAACTGTCATATGCTGATAGTACAGTTGTACTATCTAGTACAAATAACCCTTATTATTTTGAATGGAGCATGTTTTGAGAACCAGCAGCATCAGCATTACCTGGGACTCAGTTAGAGATGTGAAATCTCAGGCCCCAGCCCAGACCCGCTGCATCAGAATCTACATTTTAATAAGATCCTCAGGTGATTTCTATGTATAACCAAGTTTGAGAAGGGTTGATTGTGATAACGTTGCTGGTTCATGACCCTGCTGAGTAACTCTATGACTGCCCAGCAAAGAAGAAATCATTCTTTAGTTAGATTTAAATTATCTAACATCACCCAATCAGCCTTTCAATTCTTTTCTACTCACCTCTCACCCCATATGTCAGAATCCAATCTTGTTAGGTGCCCCTAATTGCTCCTTAGACTTTAGTCCACCCCTGGCTGAGAGTACCACTTTGAATTTATTCCAAGCTCAGGGTCACTGACTAAATTTTAATGATGGTCTTTTTGTGTCTGTAAGTCGACTAAGGATGATAGTCCTGAAAACAACCCAACTGTGCTTACCCAGAGTGCCATGCAGCCAGGATGCTGTGGAAGAACAGATTATTCATCCATAGCATATCCACAGCATTTAACAACTGGACAATGTGTTCATGGGAAGAACATGTGCCGATCGTATAAACAATTCCTGACATTCCACAGCTCCCTTTCTCCTATTATAAGAAGAAAACAAAATAGACATACAGAATGTACAGAAGGGACACATTACCTGTGTTTGTTCTTGTATTTTAGTTTTGCTTGAAACAAGCAGCAGCATATTCCTTCAAGGGCACTCATTATTCATAGAGAACTATTCTGAAAAAGTCGAGAGTACATTTTCATATTTATCAGGAAGCCATTCTACCTCTAAAAGGACTCTGGGCTCTAGTCCTTTCACTGTTACTATGGAGGAGGAAGTTTCAAACAAACAAAACTCAGTTGACATTTACAGCATTGAGGAGTTTCCTCCTTTTCTTTGTGTATCCGGAACTTATTTTTTCTATGTCACCATGACTGTTGTGTCTTTCTTTTAAATCTGAGAAACACAGAATATTAAGATTACATTATACTTTTAATTAAAAGCTAGCTGATATCTAATCTGCCCTTATTTCTAATGTATTAGTACCCAGAAAATAAAAATAAATCAAGATTTCCCTGGCTGGTGTAGCTCAGTGGATTGAGTACAATTGCTGCTTCAATTCCCAGTGAAGGCACATGCCTGAGTTGCAGGCCAGGTCCCCAGTAGGGGGTGTGTGAGAGGCAATCACACACTGATGTTTCTCTCCTTCTCTTTATCTGTTATTTCCGCTCTCTCTAAAAATAAATAAAATCATTAAAAAATATATATCAAGATTGTCCTAAATATGATGTTCATTTTCCATCCATATATGGAGGGCTTTCTTTATATTGGGTTGGCCAAAAAGTTTGTTTAGTTTTTTCCATATGATGGTTCTAGTAGTGTTTGGTTGTCTTTAACATAATTTAAAACAATTTTGTTAGATTGTATTGTGACAGCTGTCATATCAGTGTGTATTTTAATAAAAAGTTATCAAAATTGGTGAATTTTGTGTAGCCAGTTAAAGATGGACAAAAATATGCAACATCTTTTGCGTATTATTCTTTATTATTTCAAGAAAGGTAAAAACTCAACTGAAACACAAAAACAGATTTGTGCAGTGTATAGAGAAGGGTCTGTGACTGATTCAAATGTCAAGAGTCATTTGCAAAGTTTCTCGGTACTACTACCATTTTAGCCAAATGATTCTTTGCTGTGGGGCTGTCTTATGCATTAGAAGATGTTTGGCAGTACCCCGGACCTCTACCCACTAGAAGCTGACGGCAGGAGATAGCCAACATACTCAAAATATCCAAAGCAATAAAGTTATTGGTGACAATGAAAAATATGTCTTTTACTTTATGGACAAAACTAAATTGACTTTTTGGCCAACCAATACAATGAACTTCGCTGAATGGAATGGAGAATACAGAAATGCATCAAACATTCCCTGCCTTCCAAAAGCATGTAATATATTAAGAACATGCACATATTGAAATAGGTCCAAAAATTAAAAGAGAAAATTGAAGGTATACAGAAAACAAGTTCTATGTTCTTATAGCCGTAAAGGAGAGAGAAGTCACTTTGTCATGGGGGAAGGAATGGATGGCTGAGACTAGCTGCTGAGAAAAAGTGGCTTTTGAGCTAATTGGAGGATGAGAAGAATTTGGCAATATAATATTGGGAGACAGCATTCTATGAAAAGGGAAGAAGTTTGCAAAGAACCATGGAAGAAGGTAAATATAAAATTAACTTCTGTCCTAGGAACTATTTTATTAGCATCATTCCACAGCAGTTGTGACCAAGGAAGAAGATGAATTTGAATTCTAAGGAATAATTCCTTTCCATTGAAATAGCCAGGGAAGAAACGAAATTAGCAATTTTATTTTTAGGAAAAGAAGTATCCTTCTAGTTTTGAACAACCTGCTGAACAATTAAATATAAATGGATAACTTTTAGAAAATTTTACTCTTATTTTGTATTAGAATCATGTATATAATTAGTATTAATTAAATTAATATTAACCAGACATAACTAATATATACTAAATTTTTTTATTTTAATAGAATTTCAAAAAAATTTTGTGCCTCAGTTAAGTTATAAAAATACAGAAGAAAGCTATTAATTAAGAAAGAACTTGAAAGCACATCTTTTAAATGCATAAACTGTGTTCTCACAAAGTAAAAACAGTAATTAGGAAAGTAGCTGTAACTTTTAGAGAATTATCAGAATCCTGTTAAGGATACTGATATATTCACTATAAAGAATTTTCCAAAAACCTAAGGGTCTTTACTATACATCTTCAAGAAAAACTAACTTTTGTCTAAGGCAGAACTCAGGAACTGAGATAAGCAAACATTTAATATTTTAATACCTGTGGTTGTGATTCATAAGCATGTCTTTGGAGTTTTTTTTCCTCACAAAAAGTAATGTAATTGTTAAAATGAATTGATTTTTCTCAAATCCAAATATTTTTTTTCTTCTCATAATGTCAAACATTATGTTTGGCAAATGATCTTGAAAACAGAAAGTGTTTAACTGGTTGGACAGCTGTCGGTTCTTTCTTTTTCTTTCCAGTTAATGAATAAGCACTTCCAGCAAAGAATGGAATAGAAGTTAGCAGTTAATTGACAATATAACAATCTCTACTAAAAACAAGTATCTGAGAGGGAAGAAAAACACCCACCAAAAATATATTACATTTATGTATCTCATGTCGATGTAGCCATCTCTGCAGCCGTTTTTGGACAGGAAAAATTCCAGGTCATATACAAGGAATAAACTCTCTTCGAGTTGATTGTTTCTCAATATAGCTCAACATAATAGATCTTCAACGTTTGTGCTTTCCTTTCAACAAAACAAAACAAAACAAAAAAATCGATAAGGGTTTTGTTTGCAGTACACCCACAGCCACTTCAAAATATAGTTACATCTTTCCTCTCAAAAGTTTCATATTAACAATTAAAGTTCATTCTTTCTGACCCTCCTATTATCAACCCTATTTAACATTTTTTGTTGAAGACATTGGTTATTTTCTTGGTGGAGGGGAGGGAGGAGGGATCCTCTCTACTTAAGTAAATGGCAAGTTCAGCAATATTTTCAAGGTCACCCTCACTGTGCTATTCGAATTTGCAAAATGCTGCATCCACAAAAAGAAATGATGCCAAAAAGGAAATACCTTATTTGTCTTAAACTTGATTGTTTGAAAGGCCTTTCTTGGCATTTTGAAAGATGTTACCAATAACTGAGGAGTTCCAGGCTCTACTTTGAAACATTTCTGTAATCCAGAACTTTTAATATTATAAGGCAAGATCTCTTACAATCAATGATTGCTTAACTTTCCGCACAGCTGTTTTGGAGCAAATGCTAATTGACTGAGGAACTAGGACCACACTAAACACTAGATTCAATGGTGACAGACTGGGATTTCATCTTCATGAGGACAGTTATTACTGTTGATGACCAATGGACCACTCAGAATTTGCCACAAAGTCTTGAGGCCACCAAAATTTTGCAACTCTCTGACAACAGAGTTTGTTCTACCAAAAACAAATTACTTGTAAAAACATGACGTTTGGAAAAGTATAAAAGACAAACTTTGCAGCTATGTAAGTAATTGGAAAAAATATAACTGAAGGAGAATGAATGTCTATAAAGGATATTTTAAGAGTATTGGGTTGTTACTTGCTTCTTCAAGATGAAAGAAAATGAAAGTTTGGATGAAGCATCCTAATTACAAACATGGAGGAAGGACCTGTGAAGGTTGCAACTTCTGTTCAACTGAGCATAAAATGTTCCAGAGCCTGTAGAGATCCTCAGATGTGGAGTGTAAAGCAGTCCCCAGACCTGCCCTTCAGAGAGAACAGTGTAGCATTTTGAGATGTTTCTCTCCATTCTGTTTTATGCATGTGATGCGTTTTCTTGTAAAATATCTGTTATAATATAATTCCCTCCTTAAACTCTTGGGACTAGACTAGCAAGCAAAATGTAAATAGTGTAACATTTTAATCATGTGGGAATATGAATTTTGTAGCATGCCTTGGACCCAGGAGGTATCCTCCTTTGATACAGGAAAAATAAGATGTCCTTTGAAAGAGTGAAAATTGCTAACCTAGGGAAAAACAGCTGATAGTTAACATCTTAAAATATAGGATCTGAATTGTTTCATTTGAAATTTCATAAATAGCTGATATTTTACTATGCAAGTGTTTACTTGGTAATCAAACAAAAGAGAATTTGCCAAAGGCCTTGATTGATAAGTTTCTCAATGTCTCAATGATGAAGTACAAACCTTAAATAGAAATTCTTGTGTAAAAGGGACAAACGATAACTTGATAACAGCAACAGAAATTGTGAGTGTATATATGTGTGTGCTTAGGTGTGTGCAATCTTCATTTTAATAAAATGCTCAGAAATAGTTTCCTTAAGTTATTTCATTAGTTATTCAACTCCAAAACATCACTCTGTACAGCCCCTTATTAAAAAAAGACAGATGTCCAAACTGAAAGAGTTAAATCTCCTTCATTCCTTTGACATACATTTATTGAGCGCTACTATGTGCCAGTCTGTTGTAGGTGCATGGGATACACAGGTGATTAAAAACAAAGATCTCTCCTCTCATGTGGTCACATCCTTTTGGGGATAGAGGAAGAGGAAAACAAAAATAAGCTAATTAGTTAATAATCAATATCGTTGTATAGTAGAAGAATATAAGTGCTATTTTAAAAAAGTAAAGGAAAAAGGAAATTGATTGTTAGGGTTGGAGTACAATTTTAAATTAAAAAGTGGTATTTGAACAAAAACCCAAAGAAGGTGAGAGAAGGAGTCATATAAATACCTTAAGGAATAGTGTCCCAGGCAGAGGGGACAGCCAGTGCAAAGGCTCTGTAGCAGAAGCATGACCAGTGTGTTTGAAGAATAGCCAGGAGGCCAGTGTGCCAGGTAGTAAGAGAGATACCAGAGAGGTAATGTGGAATGTGGTAGGGCTTAATATATGGGGTCTTATAGATCAGTTTAAGCGTCGTCTTTTACTCTGAAGAAAATGAGAACTGGCAGAGTGATGTAACAAACTTACACATTAAAAGGATTCCTATAGCTATTGTGAAAATTAGCTATAAGAGAAAAAAGTGGAGAGTCCAGTTAACATGCTTTTGCCCCAATCCAAACAACAGATAATATCAGCTCAAATCATGGTGGTAATGTTGCAGGTTGAGAGAAATAGTCAGATTCTGACCGTATCTTAAATGTTGATAACACAGGACTCATTATCTGATTGACTGGGGGTAAGGCAGGAGAGAACAACAGCAATCAAGGGTGCCTGCAAGGATTGGGGTTAGACAGCTGGAAGAATGCATCTGCTGTTAACTGAATTGATTCAGGCTACAAAAAGGGCAACTCTGAAGGAAAATCAGGTTCTCTGATCCAGATATGTTCAGTTTAAAATGTCCTGGAAATTTAAGAAGTTACTGACAACCTGAAAGCAGCCATTCAGATATAAGACTTGCTCCATGCACACCAGTATGGTGTTGGTACTGAGATGCAAAAAGACAGAGGAATATTTTATCTATCCCAACTACCAACTCTGCATAAAAACTACATTAAGAAATAGCTCAGTAAAGTTAGAAAAGCTAAGACTTGAATCCCAGTTCTTTCATATTCTGGTTACCCTTACCCAGTTTCTAACCTCTGTGAGGTTCCATTATCCCATCAGTAAAGTCTCTTGAGTTATGTTCCCAAGAAGCACAACCCGAGATGGTAACTTCTGTGTGAAGAGAAAGGGAATGGAGAAAGCAGCATAGGGCAGGAGAAGGAGAAGGAAAGGCTGTGGTTCCTCTTCATCTCAATACTGTGGACAGTTCTTGTGCTGGGATTACAGTAGAGTTGGTCTCACCTTGAAGCAAAGGAACCAATAGCATCTCTTACATAGGGGTAATAATAAATATCATTCAAATTCATTGTGGAATTTGGGAGAACATGGTGACTACCATCTACATAATAGGTCTTCTGTGAAAAAATCTGTTCTCCCCTCTTTACAGCTTTATGTCAGTTCTGAAGATTTACTGAGAGGTGTATTCCTTCCTCTCTTTTCAATGAATGGTTTGCTGGATGTGCTACTGATCACACACAAATCTATTGCTGTTCCCTTGCACTAGTATTCCTTTATAGAGCTAATTATTCACATATTTAAAAACACAGCCATTCTCTTCAGTAATGAAGCTGTGAGCATGTTTCTCTTTCACAGCCACTGCAAAAACAAAGGTTAGCAAACTGCTCTCCCGCCAGTGCTGGGCAGAACACTTTAGTTCCAGAATCAAATATCTGCTGCATATCAAAACATCTTGTTTTCTTATGAGATTTCTGACTCATAGCAAAGAAAAGAAAAAGTAGGTGATGGAATGGGGGAATGGATTCTGAACAATGTTATGTTTATTGCTAATCTAGAAACCTAGAGATCTGGGTATTTGGTCATTACATTAGAAAAGGACCCAGTGGAACATGTTGACAGCAAGCAATTTAACAAGTAGAATCAGCCTTGAATTATACAATGTCCTGATGTTAGAGATTAGCTTTGTACTTTCCCTCTGTCCATTTTCTATGGCAATGTTGGAAGTTTGTGTGTTCTGGTTACCCAAGAGAATGTATTTGCCAGAAAGCTATTTTTCTCCACCAAATTTTATTGTTGAAAGTCATTCTAAAATCACCCAAACTGCATACCTTCGCACATCTGCAAATGGACAACTGGAATATTTATACTAAGCCACTAGGGGGTACTAGGTGGGATGTGAGTCAAGCTGAACACCAGTGTCCAATTACCTCCAGCTGTAAGCAGCTTCATCCATTCACCACCATGGGCCATAGAAATATCATTATTTTTGCTCTGAGCCAGGGTGCACAAGATTGAGAAAGCATTGGACAAGGACTGTAGATAAAGGCAATGTAAAAGACTGGAGAGAATGCATCTTCACCTGGTATCTTCAGTTGGTTTCTTCACCTGTAAAATGGTAGAAATATCTATCCAGACTATTGCTATGAGAAGGAAATCAGTTAATATACACAAATCATGTAGTATCATGGTATATAATAATTCATAATTTTCTTACTAAATAAGAATCTTAACAAAGTATTTGGCACTTACCATAACCCAACAGACCAATAGGGTCCTACTGCTCACTGTCAATAGGAAAAAACTCTGGAGACAGAGCTCAGTGGAAAGAAAAAGGAATCTTTTGTTTAAAGTATATACAGTTTGAAATAATGGTAGGTTTCAGCCTCAAAGCCTGTTACCTCTAAGACACCCAAAAGAAAATCACCTTGCCACCCTCTGCCAGCTCAGTTCAAGGTTGCTCCAGCAACCTCTTCTCCTAGCCAAAGGCACCTGTCCTTAAAAAGTGTAGTTGGCTTAGCTGTTTTCCACTTGCTGTCTGGCTCCAGGCATCTTTCAGAGTCTGTGTATCCAGGTGTCCCACTCACAGTACGCTGTCTTCTTCCTCTAGTTGCTACCCTCCTGTGCACCTACGTGCATGGTGGAGCAGGACCTGTACAGGACAGCTCCAGTCATCAGCCTGTGGCTTCTGAAGCAGGAATGGGGCATGGGGCTCCTCACCTGACCACATGGCTTCCAGGACCAGCACCAACTGGTCCACGAGGCCCCACCTGCATTTGTGGTCCAATGGGTCTGAGGCCCTGTTCAGGCTGGAGCAGGGGGAGCTGCTGCCATGGCAGGAGCTGCCACTGACGGGGACCCCACTGGTGGAGTATACAGAAGGCGGTATACTATGCAGCAGCAGTTTCCCATGCAGGGAAGGACTTGTTACTCAACCACATCACCCGCAGTGTCCACAGGCCCAAGCCTCTTCCCTTCCTTTTTTACCATCCTAGTGACCACTGTGCTCCAAGCACTCCCTGAAGTGAAGGGCACTGGGAATATTCTTGGATCACATGGTCTTCAAGACCTGGGGACCAGTAACTCCAGCTCCTGGTGGCCAGGAAAAAGGGGAGAACAAAGAGTATGGCATTTCCATGTGCTCTAGTTTTAAAGGCTGCCCACATAAGCCCCTGCACACCAGAAGTAACTGCATTATCACCCTGGTTGTCAGGGCAATGTAGTCTGGTTTGGCAGCTGCACTGGGGTTGCCACTCACACACCATCCTTGGCATTTTTCCAACCCTCCTCAATTTTCAGGAGAGATGGTCCCCTTGTTATAATAGTAGGAGTTTGTATGGGATTTGCTGTAAAAATAATTCAATAACCCCAAAGCCAGATATTTCATGAAAGGGATGTACACAGAAAAATAAGAGAAAGACATTATGGTCTCCATTTTACGGATGTGAAAACTGAAGCTTAGGGAAGTCAAGTAACTTGCCAAAATTCTTCATACACTTGTAGAGAAGATCTCCATCTGTAGCTGGAAATCAGATCCACAGAATGTCAAGTAAGTGTTAAGGGACAGGCACTGGTCCAGAGAACATCTGTCTCAGGCAGTCTTGTAGTGTGTGAGTTCTTGACTTCATGTAAGAAAGATTTCAAAACACAAGTCTAGGTAATTTTGAGAATATATGTATTAAGGCTGGGTACAGTGAAACAGGTACAGGGCGGAAGAAGTAACAAGAGAGAGCCCAAGCAGGGCTGGTTTTGCTCCCTAGAAATATTACCGGAAAGGAGTAGGTCAATGAGGGGCTGCTGTTAGCTCACCTGGCAGTCAGAGAAAAGGGGGCCCTGGAGATAGGATCAAGGGGTAAGCCCAGAGCCAACTGCCACTGCCCACTGCTGCCCTGGCTGCAAATCTCCTTGGGACCCTTACAATTTAAGAAATAAAAGGTTCATGACTGGGGAAAGACACATGCATGCTCTAGAGTGAGCCCACACTGCATCTTTGTTCTGAGGGTTTTTATCTTTTTTCTGCAAGTAAGAATCTTAGGGGAGGATTTCAGTGTAATATTCATTAGTTTTCCAGTTGCATTTTAATATGCTGATGTGTCAAAATGAGGACATAGGGGCTTTGGGGAATATTCTTTGGTCCATTATACTATTTTACTTTTATCTTGGGTCTGTCTGGCTTTTAATGGGGTTTTTATTATTTGTTTCCCTGGCTTCATTTGTCCTTGGGTTTAGCTGGCACAAATGACATTAATTGGGTCTCTGTTCTTTATTTTCCAGGCTAGGAAGATTTACACTATGTATTCTTTGGTTAGGAAGGAAAGTTTCAAGCCATTCACTCTCAAGTGTTGATGTGGACCCTGGCTCGTGAGGTCCACAACATTGTGGATGAGATATGAGAAATTCACACGGACTACTGAGTCCTGTGGAGGAAAACGGACCAGCGTGACTTCTCTCTCAAGAGGAGAAAAGCCTCAGGGGAGAGTGCCCCGACCCTTGCCTTGACAAGCTTTTATTGCTTTTCTGGGCGCATTATATGATGGTCCTCATTTACTATGCACAGGTTCACTTTAGGCAGTTACCTTTTACAGAAAACAAAGGAAATGATACTGCTAGTTGCATCACAGAGGAAGGATATTTGCAAATGCGAAGAGAAAAGTGGTTGAATTGGTTATTTACACTGGTCCTTGGAAGGTTTAGCATAGATTTTAGGAAGTTATTTTAAAGATATTCAGTAAATGTTTGCTGCCTCAATTCAGGATGAGGGAGTTTTAGCAAAAGCAAGTCTCATAGCAGCCTAGGTACAATGCAGGCCTGATTCCCCACAGGAGAACCTATCCGTGGACATGGGTCCTGTGCATCTCCGAGTGGGAGCCGGGTCCACGCCACACAGAATGGTCTCCTATAAAGTGTCATTGCTTATGAGAGATAAGTTCTTGTAATTCACCAGATGGCTATAAACTGTTCAAACTGTTATACCTTGTTTGATTTTCTTGTCTTAATTTCCCCATTCCATCTGCCCAGGAATTTCTGTAGCTTCTTACTATCCTGCCTCAGTTAGCATACTGTAGTTTCAGATTGTCTGCCTTGGTCTCTCATTCTCAATTTTTAGTGGCTTACTGGCCACCCTGTTCGAATCTACTTTGGTTGCAAGTTAAGGTGTCTTTGCAGTAGCTTGTTGGATCCTCAATGGCCATATAGATGAGGGAACGGGCTGTAGGGAAGACCAAACCAATGGTGTCCATGCCTATGATAGCATATTCTAAATACATTACGTGATAGAGATAGTCAGTGATTGTAGGACACTTGCCTTCTTTCAGTCACTCAACAAACCTTTGAGAGTTGAGAGTGTATGAAGTCCTTATGACAGGTATATGTTTTGCCTTAAGAAGAAACATAAAGGCTTTTTACCAGGAGACTTCAAAATGGAGGGGAAATTTAATGAGCCAGGCTTCAAGAAGCTTGCATTCTTTCCTTTAATGGGTGTGCCAGAACAAATTCTTAAAGAAGGGCTCTCAATATTCCAGCCTATTCTATTTGGATTACTTGGCTAGCTGTTTGGGCTAGGGCACCCAAAAGAGAATTCCATCAATCATCCAGTACCACATTGGATAGGGCTGGGGGAGCATGTCAAAGGCTGAGCAAAGAGCTATTATCAATTAAGAAAGGGGAGAGATTCTATAAACTAAAATCCAAAAGATATCCACTCTAAACAAGACCATGAATGTTGCAATACAGATGATAAAATATTGCCTTACCTTTAAGATTTTAGACTGATAGAGAGAAAATATATATCCATTTGTATATGCTGGGTGGTAAAAAAGTAGGTTTACAGTTGTTTATATGGAAAATAATATGATAAGTGATAATAATAGGAAAATAAACTCTGTGTTTCATGTCCTCACAACTATAAATCTATTTTTGCCCCATCCTGTACATGATATATTCATTCTAAAAAGTCCTCAATTCTTCAACCACCCCTCGACCATAGTCTTTGTTATGTGGTTTATAATGCCTTCCATCAAGAGGCAGAGCTGTTGGGAACCGCTCTGCCTGGTTTCAGGAGTTGTAACCGCCCCCCATGGCTAAGGCTGAGTGAGTGACCTCTGGACTGTGAGCCATTGAGGAACAAAGCTTATCTCCCTGGTAAGAGCGCTGCTTCTGCCATCTCTAGCCCCCAGTGCTTGGTTGGTTAGTCAGAGCCTATGGGTAAGACCCCTCAGAAGAGGGGCAACCCACGCCAGACATGATCACTTGGGAGGCCATAAAGGTAGGACTTGGGGGGGTGCAAAATAAGGCAAAAACTCCTCACCCCCCCAGCAATTTTGACATAGCCCAAGTCCCCTTTCCATCTGGGAGAAGCTCTTAGAGAAGCGCTTCCTGGCTCTCATCCACTTAAGCCTGAATCTTGATGGGCAGGGGGTGCAGCCCTCTACCGGCTAGAGTGGGTTCTGGAGTGATCGGGCATAAGAAAGAATCCTGTGAAGCCTGTGAATCCTGCTTTGCTAAGAGTGCTTTCATCCATATGATAAGGGTCCAGGCAGGAAATGAGTATGTCTCTTGAAGTTTTTTGCAACCCCGTTACCTGAAAGACACTGACTCAGATTAAGCCCTCAGATTTATTTGAAATGTTATCTGTTGTTTAATCCTTGCCACCTGACATTGATTAATGAGCTTTACCTGTATCCCTGTGTGTTACGAACCTAATAAAAAGCCATTGAGGAAGAGACTCTGGGCCCTTCTCCCTTGAGAGAAGCTAGCCACCTTTCCTCCCCAAGCAAATCATGTCTTGGTAGCATTATGTTCATCCATGGCAGACAGGGGTACCCTGTGGTGGAGCCCCCCACCCCCAGAGCCAGCTTCTCACTCCTTGCATCTGGTCTGCCTTGTGATTCAATTCAACTAATAAAATGTACTGTAGCAGTTCAAAGCCTGGACCTCAAAATGCTTTACACACCTTGACTGTCTCTCACAACCTACTCAGCTGCCATGGGAACTGTATGGGCTAACCTGTTAGATGGATCACAGAGGACAGCCCACTTGTCTGAGCTGATGCCATACTGGACTGCCTAAAGCCTGCTGAGCCCCAAACATGTGACAGGCCAGCAAAATAGACCAGAGCCATGTACGAATTTACAGCTGATCACAAACACATCTGTGAGCCCAGATGAGACCAGAAGAACAACCCAGCTGACTCACAGTCTTATGAGCAATAATAAATTGTCACTACTTTTAGCTGCTGAATTTAGGGGAGTTTACTATACAGTTATAGCTAATTGAAATTTATGTAGTTATAATCCAAGAGGACATTTAATGACAGTTGAAGAGGACCAGAAGTCAATGTTAAAGGAATTGGGAGGAAAAGTTGGCTCTGGATTAGTAAAACAGGAATAAAATTTCTCTCCATCATCAACTCTCTCATAGTGGAAGTAATATTCTGACTTAGCTTTAAGGTTAAATAGAATTTCCTCAAGTAAAAATAAAAGGAGAGCTTAATGTCTTTATTTTTAATACGAGTAACTGTTCATTTGAAGTTTTGAATGGCTTTCTTACATACTTAATATCTTAGAGGTTTATTGCCTTCTTCTCTGACTGAGAAGAAATTATATAGATACATAAATTTCTCCTCCTCACATGTCAAGAATTGAGACTAGAGTTACAGTTTGGAAAGACAATTATATTTCCAGTGAATAGAGTAACATGCTACAGCAAATACCTAGATCATCCCAGAACCTATTGAATAAAAACATGATTATTTTATTCATTAAGGCCAACTAATTAGCAAGAGTAAGTTTTTATGAAAGAGAATTTAAAGGGCAATTATTCTACGTGACAGATATCTTAATGTTATGCACTTAATGCACTGACTTACCCAGCCAAGAAGGAAGGAAGGGAAGAAGGGAGGAAGGAAGAGAGGAACCTTATAACATTGTTCAAGTGTCCCTAGTAGGTGTCCAATGAGAGGAAGTAAACTTTCTCATTATTATCAATGCTCTAATTCTAATAATACTGTGAAATAACAAACTATAGGATAAAAATTCTAATAATACTGTGAATAACAAGCTGTAGGAAATGGGAAGTTATTATTGCTACAAGAAACATGATAAAACCACTATCATCAAACAATTAAATAAAGGGGGAAATTCTGGAATGCAATTACAGTAACATAATAAACACATGGAAGAGAAAATCCTATCTTTCCCAAAAGCAATCACATAATCACGTTCTGCTCACAGAATTAGAATTGCATGCACACACACACAGCACTCCTCAAATTGCGTATCGAGAAGTTATATCAGAACAGTGTTTAAAAGCAATATATTCTTGCATTAAAAATAAACCAGAGAAATTGTTCTCAAATTCAGATTCAAAGTTAAGACAGTATTAAATTTACAAAATGCAATTACGATTGAGTCACTCCACTGAACTAAGATTTTTAGTGGCTCCCTATTACTTACAGAATCAAAGTTGAAGTCTTAGATCAGGCTCCCTAAGAGCAGATCCTGAGACAGGACTCCTGTGCCTGAGATTTAGGGAACTGTGGCCTCAGAAGAACAGGAGTCAGGGAAACAGGATATGACAGGTGGAAGGACCTAGGCAAAGATGTGGTCTCCGGTGGTGTTTAGGCTCAACCTGATATCACAGGAGCTCTGGAGCACGAACACAGCAACCCAGAGTTGCCTCGTCTTAAAGCAAGGAGCAGGCTCTTATAGCCCCAGATCAGTCAGCTATTGGCAACAGTTTTCTCCAGAAAGCAAGGTCTGTATCTCTCCCAGGTATTTCTGAGTGAGGTGACCCCTACAGACACACGGAAATTATCTGGAAAAGGAGAAAGAGATGAGCAAACACTCACAGCAGCTGGAGGAAGGACGCCCTGGCCAGGCAAAGGGGACCTGGGTAGGGTAGCAGCAGCTTGTTCTAGGCTTTCATAATCCAGTCCCAGACATCGCTGCTGGCCTTAATTCCCCCTCCTCTCTTCAAACACATCACAGAGCACACACTTTCAATAGTGATGACTTTGCGAAGTCTGTTCCCTCAAGCTGTACTCCCCTTTTCTTTTTCCTTTTCAAAAGCTCTGAGTCTCTTTTTATCCCTAGAAAGGATCAGTTAACTCACTTTGTCTGTTATTCAAAGCCCTAAATATAATTCACTCTTATGCAATAGCTCACCATTTTAGATATCCCTTAAATGAGTTAACCCCCTGGCTAGACTATTAGTTCCACAAAGATAGGGATTGCATGTTGCTTTTTCCTATTCCCAGTATTTAAATAAAAGGTCTGGAGTACCGTAGATGCTCTGACTGATTGATTAATTAATCAATGTGTACATGAGAATAATGGTCCTCTTTAGGGAAGAACAAAGTCATTCATTCAGGTTCTACTTTCTTTTTAAACTAGACAATCCCAGTGAGCCACGCCACTGAAATATCCTGTATAATTAACCTGTTTACTCAAAACCTGGGAGGCTTTTAGCTAAAATACTGCATTGTCCATTTCAGTGACAGAGAGCATATAAACAACTAAATGAGGACAATAAAAGGACCTTGTTTAAAAAATGCCGATTCAATTACTGGGACTTCCTGGAATCAGCCCCTAGATTCAATGATCTCCACAAGAAAATGCTGAAAATCAAGGGGTTAAAAAACGTTGCTGATATTGAAGCATAGATATCAGACTTATTTTTGCCTCTTGGATCCTTTTAGAGATTATGATCCTACCTGATGATCTTCTCACGGAATTTTTTGACCAACTCTCCCCACTTATACCTGTTATGAGAGAGACCTATGTTTTATTTGGAAATCTTTATAGAAGCAGGACATATGTACAAAAAGTGTACAAATCACAATTAATCCATAAGTAATGCTTGTAGGCTAATTTTTACAAAGTGAGCACACCTGTGACACTAGCATCCAGCTCGAGAAGCAGAACGTCAGCAGCTGCCCAGACGCTTCCTGCATTCCCTTCCGGTCTCTGCCCTCCCGAGGACTATGGCGGTCACGGCGGTCTTCGTTTCTAACACCGTCTACTAGTCCAGTCTGCTTAGGAGTAAGAAGACTCACGCAGGGGAAACTTTCCCGTCTGGCTTCATTCCCTCAACACGATATTCATGAGTTGCATTCATGGTGTGTGTATAACTGTGGACTATCGTGGTCTTCCCTGGGCCATAAGCCATTACACGAATATGCCACAACTGATTTACCACTCTACTATTTACTGATGAACAGTTGGTTTGTTTCCAGTTTGGGGCTATTAAAAAATTGAGTCATAAGAATTCTTATATACACTATCTAGTAAACATAATATTCACTTCTATTCAATTCATTAAGTTAATGCCCATAAAGTTGTTTTTCTCATGGTCATCTCTCTTTGTCAAATTACTAAATTGTTAGGTAGAAAATAAAATCATTGACAGTAAAACAAATAAACACATTATAAAAAAAGAAAAGAAGAATTAGATACCTGAATTAAATATAAATATATTTTGAAAAAAGTTAATCAGATAAATGGGCATATGGGATTTATATGAGTCACTCTAATTCTTTGCATATCTGATTCATTTTCAAGTTGAAGTTTAAAACATGTACTTCCATGTGATCATTAGTAAACTTCAACAAGTTTTCCCAAGTAGATATAAAATTCATGCACATTTGGGAATACAGAAAGTAATTCAACTAATACCAAAGGTAGGAATCTAAAAAATAAGAAAAAAATAGTGTACATTCCTATTGAACCCTTATCTAGGAACAGCATTACCAGATTGGAGGATGTATAGACATTTAGTTTTTGTAGATACTGCCAAAGTTTTCCTAAGTAATAATACCACTTTAAACCAGAATTTTTCCCAGTTTTGTTGACAAATAATTGACACACATCACTGTATAAGCTTAAGTCATACAGAATGATGGTTTGATTTATGTATATTGTGAAAGGAATACTACAGTCCGTTTAGTTAATATCCATCACCTCATATAGATACAACAAAAAAGAAACAAAAAAAAGTTATTCTTTTGATGAGAACTCTAGAGATCTACTGTGTTAACAACTTTCCTATGTATCACACAACAGTGCTAACTATTGTTATGTTGTACATTATATCCCTAGTATTTATTTATTTTTATGACTGGAAGCTTATACCTTTGACCACCACCTCCCAAATCCCTTCCCTGTCTCCTCTGCACTCCCCACCTCTGGTAACCAAATATGATCTGTCCTTGAAACTGAATTTTTAAGTATATTTTATTGATTATGCTATTACATTGCCCCATTTTTTCTCCCCTCTCTCGCTAAAGGTAAATTGACCAATATGAAGGATGAGAATGCATTTTGTGGCAGATTATTTACCGCATATATTTACCTTGGGTCAACCAGGTGACACCAATTTCTATTCCCTTCCCTTTTTCTCCTTTATTTAAACATCTTCATTCCAGTTGTTGAACTACCTTTTGGCAATAAAGCACTACACACTAATAAAAATATATGATCTTGGAGCTTTATTACATCAGCAGGAAAGAGCTAGTGTCCTATAATTGAGAACCAAGCTGAGGAAATTGGTTGTTAAATTTTCCTGGGAAGAAAGAGGAGTAAAAAATATCTGTGGAAGGGGGCTTGTAAGTACTTTTAAATTTTTATTCTCTTTGTGATACCATGAAGTCCAGGAATTTGGCTAGCTGGGGCCTGCTACAGAGTAGTTTTCAGTAAACATTTTGGATTAAATTGCTCATAATATCCATCAGAATATATGTTATACATTCAGGAGCTAGTTCTTAGGGGTGGATGGGTAGATAGGTTGCTTAAAGAAGCAGGGTGTGTGTGTACATGTGTATTGTTACTTTTCACATGACCTGATACGAACCAGTTTGAGTGTACAAAGAACATAAATAAAATGATCAGGGTCACAACTGAATCTAGACTGAAATTGAGAAACTACAGTTCCATGACAAATTAGTCAATTCAATGTACAAACTGGATAATTATACATGAATGTCTACTGTGTATCAGATACAGTATCTAGATTAGATACACTGTCTCTAACTCCTACGATAATAATGCCACATACAGGCATCATTTTTCTAGCCATTCAACTGAACATGATAGGGACAAAGTGGCTGACCAAGACCACCTAGTTAGTAAAACAGCAGAGCTGAATGCAAACATGGGTATGTTTGATTACAAAACTCTTGCTATTTCTGTTATATTTCCATTCCCCAGGAAAGAAAAAAACAGCGTTAGCTAAATGTTGAAATTCCCAAGACTGAGTGGGTATGGAGGATGCCATGCAAGGTTTCCCCCAGGTAGACGAGCCAGCTAGCACCCCTGTTGTGGTGCCATGGCAACATGTAGAATCTTCAGCAGAGTTATCTTAGATGATGGATGCCCATTTATTGGTTTGTGGAGTTTGCTTAAAAAATAC